>VXAA01004439.1:1063150-1092186 GCA_013399115.1 Anseranas semipalmata | reverse complement strand
CCGCGGAGGGCAGCGGGGCGGCCATGGCCAGCGCCGGCCCTGCGGAGGGCGAGGCGGCGGCGGCGGCGAGGGAGGAACAAGCCCTGAGGAAGCTGGTCGTCCGGCTCCAAAACGTCCAGGAGAGGAAGCGCCTGGAGACGCTGGTGCAGACCCTGAGCGACCTGCTGGAGCTGGCGGCCCGGCAGAGCGGTAAGGCGCGGGCCGCCCGCCCGCCCTGCCCCGCCGTGCCCTCTCGCCCTGCCCGCTCCGCCGGGCGCTAACGCGGCTCTCTCTGTGTCCCCCCCCGCAGCTCCCCGGCTCTTCAGCGGCAAAAACGTGCACGTGCCCCTGCTGCTGGTGGTGGACCTGTACGCGGGAGCGGCGGGCGTGCAGCAGGTAACGGCGCCGAGCGGCTGAGGGCGGCCGGCCGGGGCCCCTCCGGCCTCGGGGCCAGCCCGGAGCCTTTGCCCTGCCCGGCCCCGAGCTGCGGCGCGGCGCCGCTCTTCCTCCCGGGCTCGCTCCCTTCGGCCCCGCTTTACGAGACGCCGCTCTTCTGTAAAGGGACGCTTCTACGGGAGGCACAAGCGTCCCGGCTTTTTGCTGGTACCGTTCTTTGCATCTCTTTTTAAACTACAAAAGAAGGTGGAGTATAAAACACAAACTCAGCGACGTGAGTACAGTATGGCATAAGCTTCTAAATGACAAGTAATGCTTTTTAATATATTTCTGACGTGTCGGTATTACATTTTGCCGCGGTTAGGCAAACTTTTGGGTAGCAGAATGGTTTAAGGTGAGTTCACACATATGTAGCCCCATCCTGTGAGAGCTGTAGTAGAGCCATTTTTAGGGGAAAAATGTTGTAACTCAGAGGAGCTTCTACAATTTAAGGTTCTGCCTGGCTGCTCCTATGACAACATTGGCCCATTTGAAGTAGGTGTGGCACTTGCACAATTTGGTGTTGTACTTAAGGTACAGCTGCCAGACTTGTCATATGAAAGAGCTCCTTCCTGGCAGGCATATATTAAGTTTCTGACTATGTTATGCTCAAAGGATGTTTATAAAGTCCGGGTTTGTGTGCCACTCACTTGCTTTCTTTCGTAAGCAAATTTGTATGGTTACAAGATTTTTGGCATCTTTTACTTTTTTTTCGATTTGCTAGAAAGCAAAACATAAATTACGTCACATATGCCTCTTAATAGTTTTTTTTAAGATTTATTTTAATCTGTGAGACCTTAACTAGAGATCATAAGCATAAAATTCAGATTAAAATATGAAAGTTTCTTTTGAAGACTAAGTACTTGTGCAGTGTCTGAAGTTTTAGCTTATTTTACTATTGAATTGCCAGGTCATTAAGAAATACAAAAGGATAAATCAGTAGGTTTTTTTCAGGAGAAAGCATGTTATGTATGTAACAATTTACAAAACCACTGCCCAGAAGTTTAGACTAGGAAGTAAAAAAATGAAATCCAACCACAACCAGAAGCAGATCTGAAATGATTGCACAGGACTCTAAGAAGTGCGTAAGAGGACAGTGATTGTTTACTTTTCATTTTAATAATGTTAGAAATCCTCACTTTAATTTCATTTAATATAGAATTTTAAAATGAGTTTTAATCTTCTCTCTGCCTACATTTGCAGTCATACAGTGCTTCAGTTTGGAAGTTTTGGATCTCCTTTGCATTACTACATTGTATTCAAGTGTCAAATTCATAGCCAGTGCAAAGCTCAAGTCCTGTTCCTCACAAAATGCCATAGGCAGCTCTTCCTTCACATTCTGTTACACTTACAGACATCCACAATATATTAGTAGAGCTCTGTCTTTCTTCATCCACTGCAGTTGACTTACAGTCTTTGTGAATACACAATTCTCACTTTATGGCAGCAGTGAAGTAACGTAGTCCTGACTTCAGTGCAGTCTCTTTGTACTCCTAAAGAATTTTCATTGAATAAATTGATTAACCAACCAGTCGCCTCTTTTGCTTTTGCCATTGTAATAAAACTGACTCTTAGAAGAGAATAAACACAGCAAGAGCCATATCTGAAGTGAGGATTTTCTTCTTTGTCATATGCTTACCTGGTTGCAAAGCATCAAGTTGTGCTGCTGCTCCACCAGCTGGCACAGAGTAAATTAGCTTAATAGATCAATATTGCAAGTACCAGTGCAAGACCGACTGCAGGCATAAACCTCGCAAGCTTCTTTATAAGTAGGAAGATACTGAGCTGGAAAGTCAGTAGTGCCTTAAAGTAAAATAGACATCTTTTAGGTAAATATGGTAGTTTCTTTTTGCAGTTGCTGGCTGACAATGATCGGAGAAGCTTAGAAACAATAGAGCAAAACTTTTTTACACTTGAGGAAATGACAGTCAGCAGAGCTTTATTGTCTCAAGCAGAAAGTGTGAGCTAATGTAATATAAATTCATTGCATGCTAGAAATGAAAAGGGGCTGATTTAAAAATAACAGGGTTTCAGTGCTGCCACCAACTGTCCCTGTTTGTCGGGACATGTTTAGGTGTTTACAACAACATCTTTGTTTACTGTATTTTTTTTCTTTCACTGTAACCTTTAGTATCTCTGTTATTTAAAAGACCCTTACTTTCTTATGTAATTATTAAAAGGATAATAAGCTCTTTGTTATCCCAGGCAGTGATTTTAATATTGTAAGTATCAATGGGTCAGATGTTTGCTTCGGTCTTCTCTGGCTCCACAGTCCTTATAAATGTTTGTCGGTACTTGGAGTCACAACAATCCAAATAAAGTCTTTAAAAGGAATATAAATTTCATCAGAGACAGTTTTAGTACAAAAATAACTTTTCTAAAGTCATTAAGCTAGTTTTCATTGGGTTCTCAAGCTTACAAGAACAATTAGCATGGCAGGGAGTGGCAATTTAAAATCTTTTTTTTAGTAATACACAGAGGATGAATTAATGGTCACCATTAATGGTCACAATGTCTTTGCCATGCAGATTTGAAATTTGTTGCTTTGAACATGGAAAATTAGGTAATATATAACCCTGTCTTGGGAAGGTTTGGTGGTCGCTAAGACTATTCTTTGAAGCTATGTTTGATCAGGACTTGATTCCACAGTCCAGACTAATCTTTCTGAATGTCCATAGTAATTGGTTTGCACTTCTCATGTAGAGCAAGTCAGCTCGCTGTCTGAGCAAAGGAAGAGCATGGAAATTGTCTTGGGGTCAAGCTCAGTCTGCAGACATTAAGGGTATAATTGGCTTAAAACATTTGACTCTGCAGATCTAAACTGCAACAAAAGCAAAGCTACTGCAGATAGTGTGAACATAGTGCCTGTGACCTGTGAAATGAAAAGCACAATTCCAGTTCCCAGGGACCTACATGTCCTTTTTCATAGACTTGCCAAAGCTGTCATGAAAACTGCCTGGTTTCCAGTCTATGCTGTTCTTTCGGGCGTCTCTACACTACCAGACTTGCAATTTCATGTATCTCATCTTTCATACTGCAGGGTTAGAGATCACCCAATTTCTATGAACTTTGCAGATAAGCTCCTTGGAAGTAGCTGTTTACATTCCTGTTGTTGGTGGCTGTCCTTTTTTGACCCCTTTGCTTTACATAACTCTTCTGCTGAAATCTGATCTAGTTATGCATATAGTTCTTGAGCTATACCTAGATTATCTTCTGTCTTGACCCTATTCTTACAGCACATGGGCCTATTTCTGCTTTTTGTTCTCTTTTTATTTATATGGCCAGGGAAAGTTTTATGCTTTGCTTAATTTCTTTTTGTAAAATCTACTTTGTTTTGAACTTTTGACATTTCTCAGTACACTTCCTCTCTTTCAGTACAACAGGGTTTTCTTGTTCATCAGTTAATTCTTTCTACGGATTTTGCCTACTGCTATCATCCACGCTAAAGCACATTCAATTTTATCAGCCTGCAGGCTGATACGCCCAGCAAGCTTTCATAATAATAAAGAACATTGTGCCAGCATCAGGGAGGGGGGAAGAGACTTCTCCAACATGGGCATTTTTCAGTTTACAGATATTGAATGTCAAAGCACTTGCGTAGGATAGAGCAGGTAGTTATTAAGAACAAATATATTGTTTTCAGTTTGTCTTTCATTATTTGTGTTCTCAAGACTTTCACTGCCTTTATTGTGTTTTGAAAGCACACAGAACTGAGGATTGATGGCAAGATTTTGAAATATATAGTATCGTGTAGGTATCTCACCCTGTTTAGAACATTGTACACCTTTAAAAAACTATCCTTTCTCCTTCTCATTTACAATTAAACGGCGAATTCTTAGGGAGACAGCAGTGCTTCAGCAAAGTTGGACTAGCTGTAATAGTGCAGTGGTCTTCTGTGGCCTATGGTGGCATACTGTGGATCTCATTGTATTTTTCTGTCTGCCAGCATCTCTTTTAAGCGTGTGTTCTCTAGCCTCAAGCAGTGCTGGAGCACGTTGTAGGTGATAAGTTGCTACAAGCAATGCATCGAGAATCATTAGCATATGTTTTACTTCCATCTCTTAACTTTTTATGTCCTTTGTTTTGTCTTGTGTTAATTAATTATCCCTTATTCAACTAGATAACTTTTCAGAACATCTGTCTTCTGAAAGCCATGAATATTAGAAGGCAACAGTTAAGTTCCAGAGTATCTGTTCTGAAATAGCTGTATTTTTATTTTACAGGTGGGTTGGTCACTTCTTTGTAAATTGATAGAAATTTGTCCAAGTACTCTACAGAACATAGCTCCTAAGGATGTTGGGAAGGACTGGGAAGTACTGGGTGTTCACCAGTAAGTATATTGTATGCAAAGAGTCTTCTGGAATGTTTGGATATCGTGGTAGCATGTTTATGCAATAAAATGTATTTATTTAAAGTTATTACATTGGCTTCTACATGGTTAAAGATTTGTGTGTGTTTCTTCAGCTTCCAGAATAAAAGACTCACACAAGCAGGGATCTTATCTGTGTGTATAAATACCTGATGAGGAGAGTAAAGAAAATTGAGCCAGGCTCTTCTCAGTGGCTCCCAGTGACAGGACAAGAAGCATTGGGCACAAACTGAAATATAGGAAATTCCATTTAAACATTAAAAAAATCAAGCAATTTTTTTTGTTTGTTTTATTTTGAGGTTGATCAAACACTGGAACAGGTTGCCCAGAGAGGTTGTGAAGTCTCAAGCCTTGGAGATATTCAGAACCTGAGTGGACTTGGCCCTGAACAATCAGCTATAATTGACCCTTTGAGTAGGGAAGTTGAATTAAGAGATCTTCAGAGGTCTCTGCCAATCTCAGTGATTCTGGGATTCTGTGGTTAGGAGGATGTTTTCTTTTAATAGACAGATGCAATATTACCTGGCAGGTTTTCAGCATGTATGTGTTCTTTATGATGCATTGTATCCACAAGCCTAAAGTGGTATAAATCAAGAGGGGGGTATTTCTTAATTGTCTAAAAATTAAGTATTTAAAGTGGTCTCCTCAACTATCTGTGAAGTCAGTGGACACAATTACCTTCAGAAGGTGGTTCTTTCGTTGTGAAGTCTCAAGCCTTCTGGAGCAAAGGCATATTCAAATCCTGGTTTGAATATGCCTGTCTCTCTACATTGACCATTGAGGGAGCCTAAGCAAGTGGCACAAATGCTAGCTGCAGATGTAAATATAATACAAATGGGAGAGAAGGGCTTCGTTTGATGTTCTCTCACTTGGAGAAATTGCCTCATTCAGGGCTGATAATGACAGCAAGGAGCTACAGCTTAATAACTCCACTAGTAAATTTGCCTCTGCTTTTATAGTCTTCACCACGCCCTTCCTTAGAAAGGCTGCTGTTGTAAGATCACTTGCATGAAGATGCAGTATGTTTGTGATTTTGGTTGCTTTTTCATGAGCAAGGAATAACTGAGCTGAAGCTGTACCAGCTAGTTGAGATTTCTTTGGCAGCTTAAAGACTTGTTAATTGACTGATGCTTATTCTGAGAGGTACGGTAGTGCTAAAGATACTGCTGTTCATTCTTAGGTCCCAGAAAATTACTCCCTTTGGGTTGATATTTCCTAGTCTCCTGTTGTGGGTTAAGCACCACACAGTTGCTCACTCACTCCTCACCAGTGCGATGGGGGAGAGAATTGGAGGGGCAAAAGTGAGAAAACTTGTCATGTGAGATAGAGACAGTTTCATAAGTAAAAGAAAAAGAAATCAACAAAACAAAGCAAGTGATGCAAAAGCACTCGTTTACCACCAGCCAAATAATGCCCAGCCAGTCCCTGAGCAACAGCAACCCCTGGCAAACTTCCCCCCAGTTTTATTGCCGAACGTGGCATTACGTGGTATGGAATATCTCTTTGGTCAGTTCAGGTGAGCTGTTCTGGCTGCATTCCCTCCCAGCCTATTGTCCACAGCTGCTTATGGAGCAAGTAGGTGCAGGATTCTGCATCCCATGTACAGTTTCTACACACGTATGCATGTGCACGCACACCTGCAACCACACAATAAAGTGCATTAGGAATGCTTAAGACTACAACTCTTTAATCAGGAGGTTAAAGAAGTACATTTAAGGGTGTCTGTTTAGCTACTCTACTAGCTTGGTTAGGGTGGCTCCTTGTTTTCTTTAATTCATCACCCTACTAGTTAGTACATACATCTGGGCTGTAAGCTGGGTCAAGAATTTGCCTTGGGACCAAAATGCCAGTGTCTATCCTTGTCTGTAGACTTACTAGTCCAAAGTGTGCATACAGAAATTTCAGGGAGGCATCTATTCTCTGTTTAAAACAAAAACAAACACCTGCATTTAGCTGGATTTTATTTTCCATTCTTAAGACGATATTCCCCACGCAATATTCTGACTAACCCTAGATTTCAATAGCAATTTTGTATTCACGAGTGTGTAAGGATGTAAGCAAGGCATGGTTTATATGAACAGACGATATATCTTTTGTTAGACTGATGTAGTTAGAAAAAAATTAACAATTTCCCTATCTTGAAAAAGGTAAAGGATACTGTATCTCCCATCAGACTTTGCCTCTTATGTGTACTTTGATCATCACAGCTATAACAGCAGTGCTACAACAGATTTATATTGGCAACGTCATAGTATGAAGAGAAAAGAAATAAAACTTTTAATAAGAAATAATAAAAAGATAAGAAATTAAAAAAAAAGAAATACATGTATCCTAGCTTATGAAGTTAGACCTTAGCAAGGCACACCACACAACATCATTGCTACAGCTGGGGAATGAAATTTGGATGAAGTTTTCAGTGCTGCCTTTTGTTTTTCAAGACAGGTCAAGAATGTCTATTAACATATCGCAAACTACTGCACAATCCATTTTGATTAGATATCTGTACAAAGACACATTTGAAGACTATTAAGATTGCAAAGTTGAGCTCTCCAAAGTCATGAATATCAATGATGAAAGCTTCTTGATTTTTTTGTGAGCCTATCCATTTTTGTTTAGTTTTTAATTACACAGTCTTGGTTTTCCCCCATTTTGGGATATGCTTCATTAAGTACAAAATCAGTGCTCATTTATTTTCTGCCATCATCATCATTCAGTGTGTGTCCCACTGCCTTATTTACTGTACGTTATTGATACTTTATCTGAAAATTGGCCTATTAATTTCTTCTCAGCTTTTCTTAGTGCTCATCGGTATCGTTTAGAGCTTTAAAAAATTGCTTAATGAGAAGGTATTACAGATTTGAGGTCACTGTCTTAGAGAGTCATCTTAAAAGTATCAACAGATTTTTGGGTGCACAGTGATACATTCACTGGATTTTTCAGGGTACTTAGCATTGTTTGTGTCCTTATGTTTAAGACTTAAACTTTGTTTGACTCCGCTTGCAGCATTTCAGAGGTTAATATCCATGGGTCTCAAGTCGGGCCACCCAGAAAGTAGAGAGTGTGCAATTGCCAGTCTGTGAAACGCTTATTTTTAGTGATTTGTCCAGCATCCCATAAGTGCTATATGGTTGATAGGATAGAGTTCTTCAGGATGCTGTTCAAGTTCTTTAGCTGGGAAACTGCTTTTTCTCTTCCAGCAAACTCTTGATCTTTCACAGTAACTTCATTCTTGCAACAAACAGAACGCTGCCATACCATCTGCAGTCTGCTGCACCCCACAGCCCTGCTTTCTGTAGAATAATTCCATCCTGGATAAGACTAGCCTCCTGTGGAATTAATGTGTGTATATAAAATTAATTAAAAGTGAAAGTAAAATTGATAAATTAACACATCATTACTTTCATGAAATATAAAAATTGTTAGAATACCGAAGTTATTTCATTGCTAACTTGAAAAAACGTAAACTGAAAGAAAAGTTTGAAAAAATGAATCGAGGAAGAACAAAAATGGCTTTAGAAAGCTTTTTCTAATTTCTGTAACTATTTTTGTTTTGATTTTTTAACTAACTGTTTGAAAAAAAAATAGATGTGTAAGTATTCCTTTAGCCATAACTCTTTTTTCCATCTTTTTTTTTAAATTTTTAGGCAGATTCTTAAAATGCTCACAGTTCACAAGGGAAATGTAAATCTCTCAGCAATAGGACTGAAAACATTAAATCTACTCCTCATGTCAGGTATTGTCTGTTTTACTTTCCTACTTTGAGCCATTAAAACACAGAACTGTGATATAAAGTGCATGACTGTACATTTGGGACCTGATTTGTCTCTCTGTTTTATTCTGTAAAGTCATTTGTACATGTATACAAAGTAATAACAGTACTGTTTTGCACCTTTTTTTTTTTTATCCAGGTAGAAAGGAGGCTTCAAATTGCAAGGCTGTGAAGAACATGGCCAATTAATTTTGCCAACTTGTTATTAGCATAGATACAAATACTTGCTGTATAGTTAAGTTAAATAAGTAAGAACTTATTCTTTCTTAGCAAAGTATAAATTTGGTGACATTCTGACTTGCTTCCTTTAGTACTGGTTTGTATATTTGAAAAGAGTAAATCGTCTCTGATATAATTCTGTTATTCTGCTCTCCAGAGACCTTTTTTCATGGTGCTGAGATTCTTGATCTTTTGTTGAAATTAAAGAGAGACTGTAAGGGAGATATCTGCTAGCTTTATTCAAGGTAGCAGATAATACTAGTATTATATTACTGTTCAAATAGGAATTTTTCCACTGACTTTGAAAGGCCTCGGAATCAGCCTTACTTACAAAATAAGGATTAGACTTTACTTCAGGTAGTTAAAACTGATCTGGCTGACCAAATTTCTGCTTTAGGCAGTAGAGTGAGACAGGCACTTTCAGAAGCTGGTTCATGCTATTTATTTGTGAATCTTGAATCTGCTTTCCTCTCCCTTTTAATTATAGAGAGAGACTTAAACTCTCATTTCAGCTATCTTACTTTAGAAAAATATTTGAAATTCTACCTTGTCAGAAAAATCTCTTAGTATTCTTTATGTCTGTATATCCAAAAACTTGAATTGTACTATATTTGGAGGTGATAGGCCACTGTGAATGCAGAGTGTAGCCATATAGAAAGATCCTCTCTTTAGCAGAAAAAAACAGCTGCAGCTGAAACACTGGAGCAGGCACTATGAATTCTGTTGTTACCGATGTAAGCTTGGAAAATTGTCATGAATGTGACTTTTTTGCCTATAAATGCTATAGAGATAGCATTTTTTTTTTCTTTTTAATATGGTAAGAGGAAAAGTGAGGTTGGCTTTTCAGTTCATTTTTAAGTAGTAATTATCCAGGCTGAAAGATGGCCAAGAGAGTGAGGACAGGATTTCATGATACAGACAGATCAATCTCATGGTTCACCATAGCTGATAGGTAGATTTCAACTCCCCGTTTGCTTTCCTCTGGCACTGTAGTCCTGCCCTCTTTTTTGCACTAGTTTTACTTCTTAGTAAAATTCTTCAGCTTGCAAAAAGCGTTTTTTTGGATCGATTAATTTTCCACTAGTTTAGTGTGTTGAACTGGCTCGTTGAGAGGTCAGACAAGTACCAAAGCTAGTGCAATGTGGGAGCAAGAGTGGAGAGGGGAAACCGTCTTTTTGCCAGTAATGGTTTAGAACATCTCAGTTGTAAGAAATAACAGCCTCATATGTTATACAAAAACCTGGATGTGAGCCACCAGAGTAAATTTTAAGGATACCATTAAAGACTTTGTGATTTTAATGGTTAAGTACAGTCTTAAGTACGGTACGTTTATTCGATAAGCATGTTGAGAACACCTCAGCATGACATGTAATCTCTTCTGCTATTTAGATGTAATTGCTTTCCTGCTCCTGGAGGAAGAGGTGGATGTGTTTTCCTTGGTATTTAATGCCATGCACACCTTCCCTAAAAATGAAGAGATCCAGCAACATGGATGTAAAGCATTATACAAGCTTTTTGAAAAAGGTATTTATATCTTGTGGGTTATTAAGTTAGAAAAATGTATAGGTTGGGATGGGACTGCAGGTGCTTATTTAACTGCAAAAAATGAATTCTTGTGTTCCAAATTTTGTTTTGTTCATTGTATCTGTTCTTCGAACGAGTTAGCACAAAAGAGGTTTTCCAAGCAATATCATAAATTTTCTAATTAGATAAATAAATGTGAAAAATGTCACTGCATTTCTGACTGTAGAGTTAACTGGAAAGATGGGATTCAAAGTTAGTTAGTAACAATGGAACAAAGAGTAGTGATATTTGATTTTAATTCTCAATAACCAAGGTTGCTTATTTAAAGACTGGTAAATTTTACAGTTGCCAGGAGGGTGTGAGCAAGTCTAAAATCGAGCAAAATGTTTGCACTTTAGAAAAAATATGTGATTCTGCTTTTGATCCTGACAATGCTGAAAGGTCAGTATGTATTTGTACAATATTCCTGTGTTTCTTTTGAGGGTTTCTTTTGAAGGTTTCTTTTGAAGTCACCATGTATTGAATTTCTGCAACATTTTCAAGAACTCTGTGTGTGTAATAGCCAAAAATCCCACTGTTGTAGCAGTTTTTCTTTGCATTGAGTTTCTTGCTTCAAAGTAAATACTGAGAAATATTAGTACTCCTACTAATTCTGCTGTACTCCTTTGCTTCAAAGATAGTCTCCAGTTCTTCAGATTTGTTCTTCCCGGCACCATTTTATATTGCTTCTTTTCTAGGTCTTCCTCCCACATATGTGTGCCTGGAACTATTTTCTGATTTCCTTTCCCTCTTCCGCTCTCCCTAAATACTTTTGTCCTGCTGTATTTTCTCTTCAGTCTCCACAAGCGTCTCAGCTTCTTGCATTTTCTGTGTATGCTTTTTGGATGAAGTGCATGATTTTTACAGATCTACAGACCATTTTGGGTATGGACCTACATACCTTCTTGATGGCAGTACTAATGTAACAAGTTCCTAGGCTGCCCCTGGCTACTTTTTTCCTGCCTTGAGACACCTTCCCAGTTATTGTAATGTGAATCTTTTTACTGTTATCATGAACCAGACTCAGAAAATGATTCTGCTTAAAAAATTTAAAGTATGGGGTTTGTTCTCAAGCTAGACCAGTTCCTTTATCTGGTTCACTGCACAACTGCAGTTATGTCAGCACAAATGACAGGGGGCAGTGATAGAAAAACCTTAAGCTATTATTACAATGAAGGTAGGATATTGTTAAAGCGTGGCTCTAGTCTTTATGGAAAGAATTCCACTATCAAAAAAAGTCAAGAAGTAAACTAAAATAATGGAGTATGTGAAATGCATTCCATCAAACTGTTTTCACTGTATTCTTAGCCTTTCCTTCATTTATATACTGTCTTGGTGAGGAATACCTAAAGTTCATTCAGTGAAAAAGACTAAAAGGCATTTTTTTAAAATACTCGTTCACATGAAAGCATTTAAAAGTCAGAATTTGTTTACAGAAAATGTAGGCTAGAAAAAGGTCTTTGTGAAGTAGTTCAGTTTTTGGTACAAGGAGTCTTACCTGTGGAATATGATTTGTATGTAGGAGAGTACCTTACTTTCTATGGAACATACAAAATAAATATGAGGAAACTTCATAAAAATAATTGTATTTTCTCATATTCTATCAGAATATGAATTACTTCCTCAAAACATACTATCTCTCTCTTTCTTTTTATTTTAGTTCCAGAAGAGCAGCTGACTGAATTTGTTGAAAGCAAAGATCATATGATCATACTGGAAGTATTTAAAGAGTTTCCAGAGAAAGAAGAGGTGATTCTTCCTGCACTTTATTCATTACATTCCTTAGCTGGGCCATGTAAGTGCATTATTGGAAGTTATTTTCGATTCTTCACTTCCCATAGCTTGCGTCAGCTCACCTCATTGCAATGTAATCTTTCAGTGATTGTGAAAAAAAATAAAACTTCCAAGTCTCTCTAGGGAAAAACTGTTGGTAGTGCTGCAAAAATAGTGACACATTTTGGCAGAGGGAACAGCTTTGCAGTGAGAATTGGTTGGGAGTTGCCAGACAAATCACTTTTTTGTTTTCAATGGGAAATACTGACTTGTAATTTTCCTAGTCAGCCATTCTTATAAGGCTGGAATCTCTCATAAAGAACATGAAGAGTCTTTCTTCTGCTCAGAAGTGTTAACTAAGGTTAACATGGTTGTAGAGGTCAAAGTTCAAGTCTCTGCTTTGCCTTTTTTAATGTTTGAATAATAAGATATATTTATCGACTAAATGTATATTCAGTGAGTTTGAGTAGCAGGTCAAGAACATTGTTGGCAAAATGGCTGTTCCACAAGGGGAAAATTTCCCCTGCAAATCCAATGGCCAGGGCTAAGAAAAGGTGTTAGGGCTCAAGCACCCCTCTCTGATCATGCAGTGGTGGCTGCAATGAGGAGCACAGGTAGTACTGGACACATTTTGGAGTCTCATGGTGTCCTCAGGTGTTGTGCAATAAGATTGGAAGAAAATCTCTTCATTGTGTCTTGTTCTTTGATCACAGCGGTCCCTATTATGGGCAAAATCAGGTCCTGAGAAATGTCCCTGATGATTTGTGTCAATTTGCTGATTTGGTGCATGATCTTGTTGACATAGAGGCAGCTCTTGTCAGCTTCCTGCTGGCAGTCACAATTTCAGCAAGTATAGAGCTCTCTGTGTCTTCCACGAGGTACATGATGTTGTACTCTTGCAGAAGTGATTCCTCACAAAGCCTTCCTCATACATCCTGTACATTTGTATGGGAAACGTGCTGGCCCAGAGTATGCCACAAAACAGGAACTAGACTGCAGTTTCCCAAAATTTCATCAGACTCCAAGCTATTTAATTTCTCTTTCACAAGCTTTTTGCTGTTCCAGTTTGTGTTTAAAAATTAAGCATTCCTTGAGACAGAAGTAATTTTACCAAAGCCCAGAAATTATTTCCATTTTCTAAGGAAGAGGGTGCAAGATTTTATGTGCTTTTTAAAAAAGTAATTACTTAGACAAAGCGTAACAGTTCCAAGAGGAGGCCATGACAAAGACTTGCTCCAAACTAGGTATTCTTTTTGGAGTTAGCACTTCCATTTCTGATATGAAGGACTGAAAACAGAGAAACAAAGATAGTTTGAGCATAATGTGTGAAGCCAGACTACCTATGCTGGCATTTACACTCTTGCTCTGTTGCATTCCACAATACATGCAAGAAAATGCATTCCTTTAAAGCCACCATGGATAAAATCATTTGCTGTTAAGTTCACACTCTAGCTTATCCAGTAGTAAAATGTTTGTCTCCCCATATCCTGAAGTTAAGTCTATATACATCTAGGATTGTACCTCACTGAGCCTTCTTCCACTAACACATATGTAGACTTTGCTCTGGCTCATATGTCATGAGAAATGAAAGGGTGGCAGTTTATTCCAATGCAGTACAAGAACTCTTTTAAGTCTCAGTAGTCTTGATTGAATGAGAAAATGCTTTGCTGCCAACTGTCTTCCAAAGTCCGTAGCGAAGTGATGTGTCACATGATGTTTACCATCTAAATGTTAGTCATCAGCAGCCATCCAGGCTTCTTCTATATTTAATGGGGAGAAACAGGCACCTCCAGAGGCAATTTCACCTCACCCTAACAGAGGTACCTGTTATTCCATGAATTATGGAGTGCTCAGATCTCTTCATCAGTTACTGTAAGAACCTAGATGTCCAAGTTTTGGTGGTTAAGATTAAATGAGATCCATTCCTGCTACTTTTCTCTAGCTAGTCCTAGGAAATGGTGGCTCCCTGCATATGCACCACTGCTTTGTTCTTGCAGGATTTAAATATATGCTTAATTATGCTTTCTCTGTAGTCAACAATCTTAGAATCATCTGAATATTTCAATATGTTAATATTTTAATATGTTGATAATTATCACCTGTGAAGTAGTAAAGTCTTGTCAAGTGTGCAAACCTTTAAAATAAAAGGTGGTTTTGGTTAAGAATGACATTAATCATAGAATGGTTTGGGTTGGAAGGGACCTTACAGATCATCTATCTCCAACCCCCCTGCCATGGCCAGGGACACTTTCAACTACATCAAACTGCCCAAAGCCCCATCCAACCTGGCCTTGAACACTTCCAGGGATGGGGCATCCACAGCTTCTCTGGGCAACCTGTTCCAGTGCCTCACCACCCTCCGAGTAAAAAATTTCCTTCCAACATCTAATCTAAATCTCCCCTCTTTTAGTTTAAAGCCATTCCCCCTTGTCCTATCACTACACTCCCTGACAAAGAGTCCCTCCCCAGCTTTCCTGTAGGCCCCCTTTAGGTACTGGAAGGCCACAAGGAGGTCTCCCCAAAGCCTTCTCTTCTCCAGGCTGAACAACCCCAACTCCCTCAGCCTGTCTTCACAGGAGAGGTGCTCCAGCCCTCTGACCATCCTTGTGGCCCTCCTCTGGACTCATTCTAATAGGTCCATGTCCTTCTTGTGCTGGGGGCCCCAGAGCTGAACACAGCACTGCAGGTGGGGTCTCATGAGAGCAGAGTATAGGGGAAGAATCACCTCCCTCGACCTGCTGGCCATGTGTCTTTTGATGCAGCTCAGGCTGTGGTTGGCTTTCTGCACTGCAAGCGCACGTTGCCGGCTTATGTTGAGCTTCTCGTTAAGCAACACCCCCAAGTCCTTCTCTTCAGAGCTGCTCTCAATCCATTCTCCACCCAGCCTGTGTTTGTGCTTGGGATTGCCCTGACCCAGGTGCAGGACCTTGCACTTGCCTTTGTTGAACTTCATGAGGTTCACGCAGGCCCACCTCTCAAGCCTGTCCAGGTCCCTCTGGGTGGCTTCTCTGCACATGTTGACCGCACCACACAGCTTGGTGTCATTGGCAAACTTGCTGACAGATTAATAAATCACTGTCATCTTAAAGCATTGTGAAATGTGCCTTCCTACACTAACAAATAGAATGATTCAGAAATGCTTCCCACTCAGAGCTTGCTTTTTTGACTTACAGAATATCATTGTATGTAGGAAAGCCAAGCTGTTGAAAAGAATATTAAGAAAATTTATAAACCTCAGTAGAGCGGTGCTGACTCTCTTGGAGTCTTTTGGAGTCTCTACTCCCTTTCATTCACCGGGGCCAAGATTTTGCCCAAGATTTTGGGGGGTTCTATATCGTACCCTGGATAGACATGTACTGCAAAGATGCTTTCATATACTGTGTTTTTCACTACCATGATGCTGTTTTGTTTTAAATTTCTGTATGTGGGATCACTGTCCTAGTAGGAAAGGATGCATTCTGTCTTTTTACTGGCTAGTGTGAATGTCCTGTTGGTTTCTGTATCTGATGTGCATAATGACCAGCAAATAGGGTGAAGGTGACTGAGCCCTGGCACAGGTTGCCCAGAGAGGCTATGGAGTCTCCATCCTTGGAGATACTCAAAAGCTGCCTGGACATGTTTCTGGACAACTGGCTCAGGGTGACCCTGCCTCATCAGGAGGGTTGTTCAAGATGACCTCTGAGGTCTCTTCCAACCTCAACCATTCTGTGATTCCATGAAATACAGAGTTTGTAATGACTTTCAAAATATTTCAGGATCATTAGGTGAACATTTCTATACCCTCAATACATAATAGTCATAAAGTGGAACTAATTTGAACCAAACGATTAACTTGTTAACTTGTATCCTAAAAAAGAAAGAAAACTTAAGAGAAACATGGTAAAATGACATTTATTAGAGAAAAAAAAAAATCTAAGTTGTTTCTTAGCTGTAGGCCCCTGGGAATATTTCTCAAATACTGTAAAGTGTTTAGCTTATCTCAGTTCTGTTATAAACACCACTTATAAGATTGAATTAATATTTATAAAACAATTTGTTCAACTTTAAGAAAAATTTTACATGAGAATAGTTTGTGAGGAGATTCCTGTTACATGTCATGATACGGAATGGAACAAATCCATGCATGTTAATATGGACTCTGAACTTAATGAATTATTTCCAAGTGTTGGTAGTCATTAGTATGTTCTATGGCAATACCAAGAAAAAAATGCCACACTCTTCTCAAATTACAAGCAAAAGCTGAAACATAGGGCCAGTTTTCTAAGTAAATGTATTTAGATAAAGTCTGTATTAGAACCCAATTACCTTTTTTTTTAAATCTTAATTAATTTTTGTTTCTGTTTCTTTCTTTAGCCAGCAATGTTGAAGTGCTGATGTCTGGAAATGTTCGCTGCTACAGTGTTATAGTGGAAATGATGAAAAGATTCCCCAGTAGTGAAACAGTTCAGGAAGTGTGTTGCTGTTTGTTGCATAAGCTTACATTGGGTAAGTTCACAGAATTGTTTTTAGTCGGCTTACTCTTAGCTGTGTAAGATTTGAAGTTACTGACATGAAGTGTTACAGCCAGCTAGAGAGCTACTGTTCCAGTTAATCTTCAGGGTAGGGTACAGCTCCATTTTTCTAAGGATGTAAAGATATTGAGGTAACACTGGCAACAGTCAGTATGGGATCCTTTTGTGATAAATGTTAGTAACAATGACAGAAGCTGCCATAAAGCCTGGACTGAAAAAAGTGAGGAAAAAGAGTCAGGATATCAATATATCTCCCATTCTTTATAATGTTATTATAGAATGGAAGAAAATTCCTTCTAAATTTCTTTTTTTTGAAATGGTAGTGCTGAATGTGTGGGAAACTATTGGTGCTACTGAATTATCTGGGAGGTGTTCTCCAAGACTGTGTTTTTCCTCCTTGCAATGCATCTGCCTTCAAAGACCTATGCTGCATTCCTGCTCAGTTATGGTGCCTGCCTTGGGGCCCCTGCCTGCAGCAGTGAAAGAACCTGTTTGCTGGACTTCCCCTGGCTTGGGTAAAAGTACTGTGGTTGTCTGGGCTGACATGGGCTAGTGTCATGTCAAGCCAAATAATGGCAATGTCAAAAAGGGATTTGTTGTGCCTCTTACCAGCTCTGTGCTATCTCTGGCCACTATAATAAGCTGATCTGAGCAGTTGCTAAGGACCATGTAATAACAAGTTCAAATGAAAATAAATATGTTTTGCCCCCTGCTGTGTGAAAAAAGACTGTGAGTAGAACAGCTGGGGTAACCCACACTCCGTGGCAGGTTCTTCATCAGGTACTCAGCCAAGGCCTTTCTCATGAGTTAGACTTCCCAGTTCTTGCAGGTGGTGGCCTGAAGCTGCTGCGGATGTTGATACCACTGCATGACTCCTCTTAATCAAATCACTCTCATCCTGTCACCGTCTGTTTCCGCTCCCTCATGTAGATATTGTGGAGAATACAGATCAAACTTGAGTGCAACACAGAGCAACTTCCAGTTCCCCTTCAGAAAGCCAAATAAACATTTAAAGAAAATGTGGCCTCTGAGGTGGTATTTGCAGTTTTTTGGCAAGAGATAATGTTACCCTTGAATGGTTTCCTGTGCAAGGCCGACTGAAGGCATGGTAACCAAGCACCTGTGGGGACTCAGCAACTCTGTCGACATGCTTTGATCCTGCCTTATGTGCAACCTGCCTGATTTCATGGCCTCAGACAGGCTGGGTGGTGGAACGTGCATTTGTCAAGTATGTTTACAGACCAGCCAGTAATAGTGGCAGTTAAACAGCCACAAGATCTGTTACTTCTTCTTTCAGCTTAACAGATGCCTTTCATCTTGATAAGTAGCCATTTTGGGAGGGGTATGGGAAGGGGTGTCCACAGCACCAGACAGTTAGGTAAAACAGGTGTGAAATTGCTAGGTTGTCCTTCCTGTCTGTCTATATGAGACTGGAAATAGTCTGGAAGACTTCCTTATAGCCAGTGTGGCTTCCCAAATTATTCTGATGGGCACTGTTTTCCTAAACCCAAGTTAATTAGTAGTGAAATTGTAAAGTCAGCATCTGTTAGCTTCCAAAATCACTGTCATGTGCTCTTTCTAATCTGGTAATGACTGTTCAAGATGTCATCAGAATTTTAACTGACTGATACCTGTTTAAGCAGCCATAAGTCCAGCATAATTACCAATCACATAGCCTGTTTCTTAATTTCTGTGACATAAGTAACATATTTACACAAACATACCATTTCCGATAAAATACAGCAAGAAACACCAATACTGCTATAACATGACCATACTAGTACAGAATAAGAAGACAAATACTGTCTCCATTTGCGTTTGTATAGGTGTTAAGGCCAAGGTTTTGGAACGATGAATCTGGAAAGGACTTGCCTTAAAGTCTGTTCTTTAGAGTTCCATTGACTTATCTAGAATATCTAGACATTGCAGGTAGCCAGCACCTATAGGGCTCAGAACCAGAACTGAGGTAAAAAAATTAAGTTAGCTTTTCTTCTGCTTGTCATTTTATTTTTCATGCCCAAATATTGTATTTATATTATGTTATGTGTATTGTTTCTTAATTTTATACCTTATCTCAAGCGCTTGAGAAACATTGATACAGATTTGAATTTGACCTTTCATGTTGGTAGTGTGGTTCTCATTTTTACTAATTGAGAATTAAACAAAATCAAATATCAAAATAGAAACTATAGCTATCAAACTATATTTTACAAAGTGAGTGTTACTGTATTATTTTGTGCATGATACTTGTTTTCACAACAAATGGGGAAGTTATTTTCATTTGCTTGCTTTCATTTGTAGAATTCCTTATATTCAACCTATAATATGTACTGTACAGCCTATGATGAAAGCTGTGCTTTAAATACATTTGCCATCAAAAGCTAGTTCTTTCTGTTGTTCCAAAATGTATGTATTCTGTATTTATAAGGATGACTTTGATCTATTTAACAAGGAGGACAAAACCAGAGGGCAAAGCAGGGTTAAAAAGCTTGCTTGGCCGGATGAATCAAATCATTGCAGGAATTCCGGACCAGGACTGCATATGCTTCCTGGCAGGAAGTCTGCAAATGATATGCAGGCTATATCCTTCTTATTTTGCTGATAGTGTGTATTTCATTTTGCATTAAACCTCAGTCTTTATATTAAAAAAAAAAAAAAAAAAAGAACCTAGATCCCAATTGTTTTTTATCCTTGTCCTCTTCTTTCCACAAATACATTACTGTGGTGTGAAGTCCCCTAATAACAAATCTAATGTTTCCTACAAAATTTGTGCATTATGTGCTGAGAAATCTATGCTAAATGTGTGTAAAACTCTAGGTGTGTGTTTACGTTCATTTAATATCTTAATCTATTTCCAGGAAATTTTTTCAATATCCTTGTGTTACATAAGGTTCCGGAAGTCATTGTGAAGGCTGTGAAAACATATTCTGAAAATGCGAAGTTACAGGCTTCAGCTCTCAGTTGTTTAGCTCTTCTCAGTGAGTAAATTCATTCCTAAACACATAAATAAATTACTTAATTCAGAAATGGACAGATCAATGTTTTCATACTGGTGATTTCCTGTAGTTATTCTTAATTCCATTTCTTTAACGTGAAAGCCTCAAGTAAGGTAGCTTTGACAAAGCTAGATTTCCTGCATGCTTATGCTTTGTTGTTTTAGTGTGACATTCCTGTGTTCATACCATATTCCCCAATATTCAGAGCTGGGAAGTTATGTTGATAGATCTTCACAAAGCAACCTGTCTGTTCATAGGCAAATGTTGGATAATCCCTACTTAACATAAAATGTCTAGAGACAACAACACTTATTTGATGCCACGTTTGCCATGTATCGCAGTACTCATTATATACTGCCAGTTGATCACAACACCAAATCAATGCTTGTGCCTGAGTTCTGAAATCAATTAAAAGGTTTAACCTTTTCCTTGAGTACACTCCAGTTATTATTTTTAAACAGAAGTTAGTTAGCTAGTGGTAAAAAGCTAAAGACAGATGCTCTTAGTCTTTGAGTACTACAGCTGTGTAACAGTCCTCAAAATAGCAAATGTTAGAAATCAGTATACACTCCACTAAACTTCAGATAGTATGGTCAGTGTTGATACTTTTTTTTTTTAAATGCTGAAAATCACAGGTACGACATGATTTATTTTAAATTTTATTGCACTTTCTGGGACCTAATATTTTTCTCAGCAACTGCAATTTATATTTTTAAATGGCCTATCTTCAGAGTGAATATGTCTTGGTGGTAACTCGTTATGTGCAAATGAACCACAGTTATATTTTATGTGTGGTATTCTGTATGTAAATACATAACATAACAAGTATGCACAGGTCTTTTCAGAAACTGAGCATTGGCTGATCTGTAACTATCTATCTAATTGGCTACACTAAAGTACTACGTAACAAAGTTTTTTATTCCTTTTATGATCTTAAAGACATTTTTCAATTCTGTCACAGAGCTTATGTCAAAAGACTTCTCCCTTCCCAGAAAAGACTAATCCTCCAGCTGACTTTCCCACATAGGCAATGTGAGCACCTCCATGACTACAGGAAGGTTAAGACATAAGTGTTTTGTCTTTACAATAAGAATTGATTATAAATATTTTGTATTTCAAGCTGAAACAATATTCTTAAACCGAGACTTAGAAGAAAGAAAAGAAGAGGAGGAGGAAGAAAAATTATGCTGGTTGGAAGCATGTTACAGAGCATTAGAACTGCACCGAAAAAACACAGATGTACTGGTGAGAATTTCAAGATGATGGGGGTGTAGAAAGACGGCATTACACATTAAATAAAATGTTTAGCAACATAATTTTCTCCCATATATCCTCACACAAACAAGGCCTTAGGGACTGGATTAGCTTTAGAAAAAATCTTTCCTTTCTTTCCATTCTTACCTTTGTTCACCTCAGTTTCAGTTACTCCTTTGGATCAAATATAGTTAGATAGTTGGGACATTGCCTGGAACTTTGGCCATCCAAAAGCTTATTATTTGCTCAGCTCCTCTGTACACAGCAGCAAAACACAGGCCCATCAACAGAAGAATTCATGTTGGCCTAAAATAGGTATCAAAATGAAAATCAGATAATGAGAATGTGGCACATGCTTGTAACACAGGCCTATCCCAGCTATGAAGAATGTGACAGTCCACACCTTGTATTTCTACATAAAGCAACTTGTACTTTTATCATGGACTGAAAAACTCTCAAACTATTTACTTTTTTTTTTTTTTTTTTTTTTTACTATTCTGAAGGCGTATTTCCTTAATCCTTTTGTCTCCTCTTGTTTTGTATTTAGGAGGCTGCATGCTGGGCTTTGAAAAATCTGTTTCTGTATCAACGCAACCTTCATGAAAAGATTGGAGATGGAGATAATCAGTCAGTGTTAATACCTTGAATTGTATTTTCGAAAATGAAAAAAAAGGTGGCCTACTATAAGGCCGTTTGGGGTCTCATGTTTCAGTTATTTTTATTTTTCTTTCTTGTTTTCTAATACACAATGAAATGCATGGCAATCAACATGGAAAGTTTCTTTCCTGAAAAGTATGTAAAACTACATGCAGGCCAAATTGCGAGTGTTTAAAAAAGGGTCAAGACACAGTCTAATAGAAATAATTGGTACAAGGAATTTCATCCTTAGTTGCATCAAGAATAGGGATGATTAAAGAATATAAGAGCAGGGAAAATAGAGAAGATTAAGACTAAGTAGGTAGGAAGTATGGAAAAGCAGCACACATTTTCCCACAGGTCAGAAGAAAGGGCATACTAGAGGGAGCACTGGCCATCAGGGAGAATCTAGGCATGGATAAGACAGAATTTCACTTAAACTTTTTCTCAGAGTTGCTGAAAATTTTAATCATTCAAATTTTGATAAGCCTGTTTTTTACTCATTTCTGTACCTCAAGTCACTTGGAAGTCATGACTCCAAGTGAATTCAGTAAGATTCAGAGTTGACTAATACACATAGTTTGCAAAGCTGTTGCTACAGAAAAATATTAGAAGCCGAGTTAAGTCATCAAAAAATTTAATTATGTCACTTAGTTTTTAGGAAACTGAACTACAGTTATGAGTAACTGCTGTAATACGGTCCATGTGCAGTGATTTGTTTCTCCCTGTGAAAGGTTCCCAGTAGACAGAGCAGTGATGCTGTCCATGCTGATGCACTCCTCTTCAAAAGAAGTGTTTCAGGCAGCTGCTAGTACCTTGGCAATTTTGTCACAACAAAATGGTAAGGGAATTTAACTATTTTTGCTTTCTAATTCTGCAGTTATTGCTATAATATTAAATATTAATATCAAAGAATATTTGAAGTGTGCTATTGTGTGAATACGGTATGCCCTGTGATTAGAATATTACACAGTTGTGTTCAATAGGAGGTTTATTCTTTGCTTTGAAAAAACTATTGTTAGCTAGTATTGAAGAGAGTATGTGGAATTAAAGAGATCTTTGCCAGCTTAAGTGTTGCAATTTCTGTTTTGTGGACCAGGAGATATGAAAAGAGTCTGTTCTTTCTGTATGCTTGTTTAAATGTTTATCACGTTTGAATTTCATCAAGACCAGAATTTGTCAAAACTCACGAGTAAGGATTACAGTCCGTCAAGTAACATTTTCTTGCCCAATACAGGGGATTTGAGCAGTCCTGTTGACTTCAGTGAATTAAATCTTATGTAGAAAGTTAAGCACGTGCATAACAATTTTCAAGATTGCTTTAGTCCTGATTGCGTCTGCTAACTTAGTTTCCTAACTTTTTTCAATTTGCAGACCCCCTCAAAATTTTTCGGTGGCAATGTGGACCCCTGGCTAGAGTATTTAAGCCTACTGACAGTTGGCCTTCTTTTGTTAGATACTTTTCCCAGAATCTTTTGAAATGGTTATGGACCTCAAGTGGTTTGTAGACTGCACCTCGAAAACCATTGGCTAGACAGGAAGATAGACTAACAGTTAATTACCATTCTCTAGGTGAGAAAGCATTGTTCTCTCACTAGGTTACTGTGCCATCCAAGTACATAAAATGTAACAATGAAGAGCTTTTATTGTTATTTATGGGATAAATATGTACATGTATAAATATCTACATGGAGAAATGGATCTATAAATATATGCATACTGTAATGATATGTGTTATACCAGGTACTTTCATAATGTGTTACTTACAAGTGGGCTTCTGACTGCCATTGGAAATCCAAAGCCAATTTTCATTTTGTCTTTTTTTTCTTACTTTTTTTCCCCCTAAATGAATGTGCTTACACCAGAAATGATAGATGTAAAGAAGCTTCGTAAAACCCCCTGGCACAATGTAATATTGCTTGCATTAACCATTTGAAATGGATGTACTGAACTGGGAATGACAGGAATTGGTGGTGGTTACCATGATAATTTAGAATATTTTTATAGTATTCTGAGCTGTATTGGTTATGGTTATAGCTACAACATGTGCTTGGGTATTTGAATTTTAAAATATGTGTTAACAAAATAATTAAAGTGGGCTAATATTTCATTTTTGAAGTCTTATTTTGGAGGTTAGAAGTTTCTTTGAAAGTTTTAAATTCTCACCTACTGAATCACAGAGTGCTATTCAGAGAAAAAATTGTTTAAATATTTTTTAAAAATAAAAATGAAGTGATACCTTTTCCTTCCCTTAAGTTAACTTTGTGCAAGTAAAAATAACAGATGTATTTAAACTTATTAGGCACTTCAGGAATTTTAACTTTTAATAATATACTTTTAACTAAGCTACGCAAATAGAAGTCAGTTTTGGCTTAAATCTTTTCCCATTCTAATTTACAATTCTATAACATGTATGATTTTGAGGAAAAAAAATCAAAATGAGAAAAAAGTAATTCTGTTGTTTTTTTTAAACTCTACATAGAAAGAGAGAGATTTGCTTATGTGATGCTTGCTGTTTTGTGTTGCAGTAAATATTAGGAAGACACTTTTGGCTAAAGGAATACACATGAATGTTTTGGATATAATGAGGAAACATCCACATTCTCCCGAAGTGGCTGAAAGTGCCTGCAGAATTCTGAATCATGTTTTCGAAGGAAGGTAATATGCTTAGAAATACATGACCGCTTCCAAAGTGAAGGTTTGTGAGATTCAGTGCTATAATTGATTACATTTAAATTATTGACCATTTCACTTATGTTAAAAATGACCACAGGCAGACAAGCCCTATTCAAGACACTGTTTCACATCTAGCCCCTCCTGTTAGCCACACTGAATTCCATTGAGAGCTAAGAAATTTCCCACAATATTAACTCCAATTATTAAAAAAAAAATGTGTTAATTTTGTATTGGCTTTTGCAAATGCTCCAGGACATGAGTGGAAAACAAATTTGTGACTCAGAAATACTAGTATACAGGTTGAGAACATGATTCCAGGTGTTTTGCCAAATTTTTCCAGCCTTCCTTGTAACCTGTATATATGCTAATGTATATGTATATGCTATGTATATATTTTTCACTGTCTGTGAAAAAATTACAGACTCAGGATACAGTCACAGAACTTTGTATGTATAATTTCATATTATAAGGAAGAAAATGTCAAAACTTCTATAAACATGTTCACAGGAATAAAATGTGTTATAAAATAAAAGAAGAAAGTGACCTTAGAAGTGAATAGTGGCCTTTGGCTACTGCCATTTCTAGGAAAGTTAATGTAATTGTGCTACATAATTGTAGGGATTTTTTTTCTTCAAGATTAGAATCTAACATGATTGATATTTTTCTGTTTATTCTGCAAGTATCTGACAATTGTCAATATTTTATGGCAATTGTGGAGCAGTAAATTAGGGAAGATGTATCTTCTCATATCTGCACTAGAATCGAAGACAAATACATGAATCCACCATTCACACTGAATGAAACCTATACTCTCTGTGTATCAGTGTTCTGGACTGAATTGAAAATTACTTCTCAGTAGTCTTGAATTAATTACATGCTCTGCATTCATGAAATGGCATGAAAATGATGTATTTGCTATGATAAAGAAAAGCACCATAGTTTAATTTATATTTTGTAATTAAAACAAATTTACAGAGTTCTAAAGGGATATCACACAGTGCTAATGAAAGAAGCAAATATGTGTAAAATTTAGAAATGCATTATTTTTATTTATTTTATAAATAATATTTTCAGTTTCCCTCATCTGGATATAATGACAGTAGCTGCATCGGAAGTTGTAAAAGCCATGAGGAAACATGAAAAATCACTCTCTGTACAACTGGAAGCACTTAGAGTCCTTTTACACTTTATGATGCCTGGTAAGTCATCTAAAAATACAATTGGTGTGGCATCATACACCAAATCAGTGAATTTAATTAGGTAGCTGGGTTTTAGTCTTTCTTATGTAATGAGACAGCCTTTAATAGGACTTCAAAAAAATTACCAGAGTTCTGTTTTTAACAGAGCAGCTGTAACACTTTAGAATGTACAAGATGGAGGAAGCTTTTGACGCATTGAAGGTAACAGGCCAAAGTAATCATTGCTGATATCCCTTTGATTTCATCAGTGATGATTTAGCTCTACTGCTTCTATGGAATTCAGGGAATGATTGTGGAGCCATTGCTGTGGTTGCATACCTTCACCATAGATGATCCTTAAGTGAGAACAAGCAGTGATAATGATATCAACACAGTTTTACCACAAAATGCAATTGTTTTGATAGTATCTCTTGGAAGGAACATCAAAATTGGACCTCTGACACCAAGACAGTGATTCAAAGATATGAAATATACTATTATATACTATTTTCTACAGTGAAGGAGAAACCAAACTGACTAGCTTAGGAATTCCTTAACCCAAAAAAACTCTTCAAGGGCAATCTACAATGTTCTTTTATGTTCTAAAAAAGAAATATGTTCTTTTTTATTTCCATACCTTTAACAGAGTTTGGGGAAAATTTTAGCTCTTCTTTATCAGTTTACTGTTGTATATCCCATTTTTTTCCCCAATGTTAAAAGTGAGAGTACAGACATGTACTGAATTTTTTTCCAAGCAACTTTTGGCAAGTATCTTTCAGCAGTTTTAGCTGAATATTTACAAAACCAATAACTTTCAAACTAGTAGTTTCACTAACATGCAGACTTATTACTGGCTTTCAGTTTCTTTCTATTCATTGAATTATAATTCTAATATTTTCAAACTTTTTCAATAAACAGGAGGATTAAGACTTTATACATATATTTTAACATGTAGGCAAGGGTATTTTTTGTGAGAATCCTTAAAGTGAGGCCCTTCTAAAGTGTAATGAAACAAAGACAAGAACAAAGCAGATGTTGGAATTTGCATGTTAATTAGGAAATAAAAAGTCATTAATGGGGAAAATAGAAATCAGAACAAATATGAATGTTGAATTGACTTTTAAAGGATATCTAAGTACTTTCTGTAGTGCCATTTGCCTGCAAGTGCTGATAGCTACAAGAAAGGTAAATCTGAAAGACCATTCTGTGTTCTTTAATTTGTATTCACCTTTCACTTATGTTATCTGTGGGTAAAAGGTGGCCTCTGATGTGCTGCCAAGTGAAAAAGAACAAATAGTTTATGTCTTCTTTGTAGTGTCTCCTTCCCAGAAGGAAGAGGCATTCTGAAGTAGTTATCAGGAACACCAAGAAACTGTGTAGCTCAAGGAAGTAATAATATATTGCAGTGTACCTTGGGCAAAATTCTTTGGCATGATTTTGCATTTTCACAGTAAGTAAGCAGTAAAGTAAGTGAGCAAACATATGGTGAAATTGTCATTTCAGACATGATGTACTCAATACTACATTGTAAATCTGGAGGGACTCCAGTCTCTATAACTACAGTGTTCTGAAAATGTCATAAGATCAGAAATATGCCTGCTGAGTCATTTAGCCTGTGTGTTCAATTTGATTGTAATATTGAGTTAATAATATTGGGTTAATATTGGGAAGAATATTAAATCTGTTCTTCTGATGAAGCCTGTTTTCCATTTTTTCAGATATAAAGAATGACCAGAATGGTTCTTCCAGAGATATGGGAGATGCTGCTTTCTCACTTACTGTAAAAGTCATTAAAAGCCAGTGTCTGTTGGAGGGAACTCATTCGTTGGTGCTTGGTGCTTTGAACAAGGTATACTTAAAGTTTTATCCTAATGAATTTTGTCACCGTTTTACATGTGCAGTGATGAATCATTTATAATTTTTAGTTCCACAGTGATTTTCCTATTGATTTGATAAAATCAATCTTAACCTTGAGTTTCATTTATCATTGGGGGTTTCTTTTCTTACTTTCTATTCTGGAGTACTTTAGATCATCTTTTATACAATAATTCTAGGGGATATTTACAAAAACAATACTGATTTTTTTTTCAAGCAGACAGTTTATTTGTGATTGTTGTGGACTACTTCATACATGAATGTTCTTGTATCTTTGCCTCACCTATGCATGGAACAGAGCAGTTCTTTAATATGGCATTCATTGATACATACTACTTTGCTTTCAATAGAACAGTGTGTCTCCATTATTTGCATTGTTCAATTCCATAACTTTTTCCAGCCACTGGAAAGCAAAATGATCACAGTGCCTTAAAGGGGAATATGAAAAGTGAAAGGTATCACTGCCAAAGCAGGCCCAGGCTAAGCAGAGATAGAACTGAGCCCTTTGCACAGCAAATTAACCTTAAATCCTAGTGACAGGAAATGCTTAACTTCATGGCCTTCAGAAGAATCCCACTGGTTTACAGGGTTCACATGACCACAATCGAAATGGATGTAGCAATTCACAATTTTCTAGAAGTCTTATCAATTTTAGGCTTGGCAAAAACCTTCAGTCAAGGAAATTTGTCTTTTACATCTATTTTAAAAGTCAGAGCGAATGAGGTATCAGCAAAAGAATGCTAAAGTCTACAGGACATTTCTTGACCTGAAGATATAGGATACAGGAGTTAACAAGGCAGGCAAAATATTTTTTTACTTCAGATTGTATTAAGGTTTTCAGTGCTTTGTGAGCATCTTGATTGCTTTTTCGACCCTGCTGGTTTGTATTTTGGAGTACTATGGTATCAACCAGAAGGGCTAGAAATTAATAGATTTTTATGAAAAAGTAGAGAAGGAATAAGAGATGGGCAGGACCCCACTGAAATAGTTTTGCAACTCTGCAAGTCACTATGACATCCACACACAATTTCAGATCTAGGCCTTGTCTAGCTTTCCTCCACCTAAAAGTGAGGAAAAATTGTGACAAATAATAACAAATAAGCTATTGAATTACTTTGTAATGGAAAGGAAAACTTAAAACTTGATGAGGTGTGGCAATAAGTATATTGCTTCATACCTTTTTCTTTTCGTAACTTTATCAACCGCCACCACATTTGTCACTTGTTCCTTGTTTTCACAGTACCCCATTTTTGTTCCATTTTAACCACAAAGGAAATGCATTTTCCCAACCTCCTTTTCCTGGCAAAATGGTGTGAACTTGTGAATGGTTGTAAGGAAATTTAGAGAAAAAAAAATCATAGAATCATAGATAGAATCATAGAATGGTTTGGGTTGGAAGGGACCTTAAAGATTACCTAGTTCCAACCCCCCTGCCATGGGCAGGAACGCCTCCCGCTAGACCAGGTTTCTCCCCATCCAACCTGGCCTTGAACACTTCCAGAGATGGGGCATCCACAGCTTCTCTGGGCAACCTGTTCCAGTGCCTCACCACCCTCTGAGTGAAGAATTTCTTCCTAATATCTAATCTAAACCTACCCTCTTTTAGTTTAAAACCATTTCCCCTAGTCTTATCAACTGTCTGCCTGCGTAAAAAGTGGCTCTCCATCTTTTTTATAAGCCCCCTTCAAGTATTGAAAGGCCGCAATGAGGTCTCCCTGGAGCCTTCTCTTCTCCAGGCTGAACAACCCCAACTCCCTCAGCCTGTCTTCACAGGAGAGGTGCTCCAGCCCTCTGATCATCCTC
>VXAA01004439.1:995176-1062968 GCA_013399115.1 Anseranas semipalmata | reverse complement strand
AAGGTGCACTCAATCCCACTGTCCATGTCACTGACAAGGATGTTAAACAGCGCCAGTCCCAATACCAACCCCTGAGGAACACCACTTATCACTGGTCTCCACCTGGACATCAAGCTGTTGACCACAACTCTTTAAGTGTGACCATCCAGCCAGTTCCTTACCCACCGAGTAGTCCGTCCATCAAATTCTTGTCTCTCCTATTTAGAGACAAGGATGCTGTGCGGGACAGCGTCAAATGCTTTGCACAGGTCCAGGCAGGTGATGTCAGTTGCTCTTCCCTTATTCACCAACACTGTAACGTGTCGTAGAAGACCTCCAAATTTGCCAGGCATGATCTTCCCTTAGCAAAGCCATGTTGGCTGTCACCAGTCACCTCCTTATTTTCCATTTGCTTTAACATAGTTTCCAGGAGCATCTGCTCCATGATCTTGCCAGCCACAGAGGTGAGACTGACTGGCCTGTAGTTCCCCAGGTCTTCCTTTTTTCCCTTTTTAAAAATGGGGGTTATGTTTCCCCTTTTGCAGTCAGTGGGAACTTCACCGGACTGCCACAACTTCTCAAATACAATGGATATGGCTTAGCCACTTCATCTGCCAGTTCCCTCAGGACCTGTGGATGCATCTCATCAGGTCCCATGGACTTGTGCACCTTCAGGTTCCTTAGATGGTCCTGAACCTGATCTTCCCACTCTCTGGTAGAAATCTGGGGAGGGTATGAGCAACTGAAACTTTGATTGAAAAGGAAATCTTTTTGAAATTGTAATTATTGTTATTTATTGTCACATCAGCTTTAATTTGAAATACTTTAAGAAAAATTATCACTAGCAACTCTTCTATTGCCATTGAAGCAAAACAAACTGTTGATCTGATTTTATATTCATTTCTCTGTTAGTTTATTGGAAATCCTAGCATTCAGAGGTGTGGATTAAAACTACTTACTTCTGTAGCTGAGTGCACTGGTGCATTAGAAATTTTAACCCAGCAAGGAGCTACTGACACCGTGCTGCACACCCTACAGATGTACCCAGATGAGCAAGGTATGGAAGGTATTTTGTTAGTTGAGTGTGAATGATATAGTAGGAGGGGCTGATTTGATTAACCATACTATTACACTCTTTAGTACTGGATGTGAAGTAGGTAACATGGCAAGAAAAGGCAGCAGTACTATATAGTCCCCAGGTTTACCCACTTTGTAGTTATGCTTGGCCCTGTAATAGCTAATGCAAATAATCTTCTAGCATATTAGCTATATAACACTCTACTTAGGTCATGGGTTTATTTCACTCAGAACGTCTGAATAATCGACATTATTAATCTTTCTTTTTTCTTCAAGACATACAGTGTTTGGGTTTGAGTCTTCTACGCTCTTTGATTACAAGAAAGAGTTTGTGTATTGCAACTATGCATGTCCTGGCAACAGTTCTGGTTTCTACTCTGCGACGATTTAAAGAGGTCACTGAAATCCAGATGCATGTATGTGTTATTTCTACTTAAAAAGATAAAAGTGAAAGGCAAAATTTTATGAAATTATTTTAATGTAGTTACATTTGAAGCATAATTCTTTATTTTAATTACTTCATTTTTATTTTATTGCAATTACTAGATTAGTATAAGTCTTTAAAATTAAACCAATATGATTGCCACAGAGATGGGTTTCTTGGAGGCGTATATTCAGTCCAGAATATATGTTTGGTTGTTTATCTAGCAAACTAGAATAAATTTCTCAGTCACAGTCTATCATTCAGTCAACATAGAGTCATTTAATGACGTAACCATCATTATAGTATTGATCACCCTTTTTTGAAAAGTAATGAAAAATATCTTAGTTCACAGCTCTGTCACCATCAATAAGCTTAGTTTAAGAATTTTGTATTAAAGAAAGATATTACTGGAATGCTGTGTCAGAGTGACAGATTTTGAATCTACTTCTGAATATGGAAGCAAAGTTCTTATTCTGTCTGAGAATACATATTCAGTCCTCCTCGTGTGAAAGTTCTATTTCCTTTGTTTTGGAAGCTTTCCCTGTTTGTTGCCAGTTTCATTTTTCCGGTGGAATGAAGCTTGCCTGTGGGATCAGCTTCTTGTGAGAGTTTCTGCACTTCTGTTTCAGATCAGTCTGGAAATATCACAAGTACAGCCTCCTTTTTTTTTAATTCAGTTTTTCCCCCAGTGCTTCCAAGTTTTGCTTAGGAACCAATATAAAGAGAGATCAAAATTAATGTGGTGGAATAAGGAAGTTACATAAAGTCATTTAGTCTCAGTGAGGTTTGGACAAGAGTCCACGATTTACCCAGTTCACCATTCCAGGTGAACTTTACTTGCAGAATCACAGGATAATTTTGTATTTCCTTTTAGTTTCTAGATATACTTAGTTTTTCATTTAGCCTATGTATTTTTTTTTAAATTCTTGAGCAACACGCTGGGATAGGGGATGCATCTTCATCCCATATCCTTAGAAGCAGATTGTTTCCTCTGTACATTTTCAGGAAATCATGAGTACATGTGTCAGGCAGGATGTTGTCAGATATTACTGTGCATAATTGGGCATTTCAAAATGTCAGTTAATATCTGCTTAAGTGGGTCAGCTAAGCAAGCAAGAAACTGCAGCTATATAAACACAGAAATACCACGTCTTCCCACCTTCTTTCCTGATCTTCTACAATGTGTTAATTATTGCATGTTTAACACCAAAACAAATAATAAAGTGTGTATCTTCAGGTTGCAGTTTGATTTTGTTGCATGACTTGTTTTAAAATGACACTTTCTAACAGTGTACTTAGAGTCTTTTCATTGTGCTTGTAGGGATTTCATGCAATCTTGACAATTCTTGGTTTGTCACCTTGTTTTGCAAAGCTGCTGGTACATGAATCATTTGACACAGTCATTTTCTACCAGATGTCTATGTGCTTCACTGACCAGCGAGATCGACAGGTATCTTCTCTCTTTTGACTGCCCAGTATCTGAAAACTTTTGGTGCTTTTTTTGTCCTAACTTTGACTGTTTGTGTTCCCATTCAGTTTCAAAGCCTGTGTTGTAAATGCTTTGCTAAAATAGCTGAAAATGATGATTTAAAAAATACAATGCTTGAAAAAGCATGTATCGAGTACAATAGTATTATGGCTGAATGTTTAATTCTACTGGGAGCTGATATTAATAAGAAGACAAAGACAAGCTCTTTGATCTATCAGGTAATATATGGAAATATATGTAATTTCATTGCTTTAAAATTTAAGCTTTTGGGTTCCTTTCTCTTTTTGTGTATACCTGTATGCCAGAACACAGCGGCAGTCTCTAGAGCAATCTAACTGTGACCTAAGTGTTGACAACCATTGCTATTCCTGGTGACTTCAGGCCCAGTCTGATACTCATTGAAGCACCCTTCACTTCATTGAGGCTCATAGCCACTGTCACGTAGAATGTGCACGCACTGCTAGTTCAGTTCTGATGCAAGTTCACTTTAAAGTGTCCCTGCCTTCTGATTGTTTGTTCACCCTGCTCACATGCAAACCAGGGTTCACTCAGGTACTGACTTAGCCTTAGCTTTAGAGTAATTTTGAGGAAGAAGTCCTCAAGCTTAGTCCTGAAGCTAAGGCAAGCTCAGGCTTTGCAAACTCCCGGTTGTTTTTTCTGAACTGATCAGGCATGGATAGCATCAAGCCCGTTAGAGCCCAGACCATAAACCAATCTTCCGATTCAGCTTTTGTCAAGCACTCTGAAGCCAAAATGGAGACAGATCAGTAGGCAACACTGTGCATAAATAACTGAAAAATCCCACTCTGTCCTAGACCTGCAATGAAGACTTTGCCTAAAATGCCTGCCCTGGAGTGGTGGATCTTTTTTACTTTGTGTTGTACTTACAAATCAATACAGTCATCAGTTTTTGTGCTGATTTAACTATTCGAGTTCTGACTATCAGAATAGCTAAACTAATACAACGTCTTAGAATAACTGCACGCTAGTTTTGTCCAGACAGTGGCCACATCCAGAGCCTGAACTATTTGAAATACACTGGTGTCTTAACTAAGGCCACAGGCAAACATCCCATCTGGATTCAGCTGTATCAACAGATAAGGCTGTTCCCAGATGATTATAAGTATTACCTGCTAAATGTGACTGTCTTTAAAAAAACTTTGGCGAAACTGTTTGTATGAGCACTTCTTAATTTTGCTTCAGTGTCAAAATTTTAAATGCTTGGTCTGAGATAACTCTACCAGGTACTGCTTGAAGTAAATCTGGAAGTGTTCCCATGAAGATTTCTGCCAGCAGAGCTGGCTGGGTGATAAAGCACAGATGGATTTGGAACAGACCATCTATCCATGGATTCTGAGGCAGGCAAATCAGTGTTAGTGAACCACAGTGGAAATCCTGAAGTAACTGGAAGTATTTCAAAAAAAATATTTGTAATATTCATAATCAATACTGCTCTGTGTAGCAATGCAGGCTGAGAGATTGGAAGGAATGGAGCTGACTGAAGCCAGTGGATTTGAGCTCCCTAGCACTAAGCACGGCTTGATGAGTCTCAGTGTTGTTACCCTTTCATCTGGTATCCAGATGACATGGCAGAATAACCACTAAGAGTGTTTTTTCCACTGAACCATAGACCACATGCAATAACCAAATTACGTAAATTACCATTCACTTTTGCCTGAAAATTGTGTGCACTCGTGGCAGAAATTGCAATTACAAAACTCCAGCATTTGCTATATTTTGGTAAAGACTTCATGAAAATGGGATTGGTGCTCAGATGCCGTAGGCAAGCGTGTGCTCTGAGGTGTACGGTATTGTGTAATTGAAAAGAGGGCATGATCCTAAAAATTTAATGAATCTGAACTTGAGAATGCCTCTTACTGCAATCTCAGCTATTGTTTGGGTCCCTCGCATAAACTTGTTTGTTTTTCTATGTTAGGTTTGTGAAAAAGGAAATAATCCTAAATTGGTGGAATTGTTATTAGCCAATGGTGCTCGAGAGCAGGACGTTCGGAGTGCTTTAACCATCAGTATAAAGAGAGGAGATAGCCAAATCATCAGCTTGCTCTTAAAGAAGCTTAGCCTTGATGTCGCCAACAGCAGTATATGTCTTGGAGGATTTGGTATAGGGAGACTTGAACCTTCCTGGCTCATTCCTTTGTTCCCAGATAAGCTTACTCCGTTAAGAAGACAAAGTGAGTGCACGCAGAATTTGCTATACTACATGTGTTAATGTCTCTTGATGGTATTAATTTAAGTGTTTTAGATCAAGACCTTCAATTGAGGATGTCTTCATTGTGCTTAGCTGGTTGTAGAAAGACTGACAAATCTTGAAAATAAATCAAGTATTTCTGTTATTTTTTTAAACTATATGAATTTCTTGGAGAACGTTATCTTCTTGGTTTCTTATACATATAGATGCAGGTTCTGCACTGGCAAGAATGGTGCTTAGATATCAGATGAAGAATATTTCAGAGGATAGATCAGGAGCCTGTTCTGATTTAAACTTCTCTGAAGATGGAGTGGATAAAAACTGCGATTGGAATTTCATTTCTGACCCATTAGTGGACAGTGTTTTTCCTTTGAGTGATGATATTGATAGTGAAGGTAATTGTTTTCTTTTACTTTTTATAGTCCCAGTCTGGCTTACCAGGGTTACGCCATAACTATGAATTCCTTCAAATTATTTAGGGAATTGTAAGACCATCAGCTGAGGAATAAATAATATGCAAAAAAAATCAGAAATCGGTTGTTATTTGTATTTGGGATAAAACACTTCCCATGGAAAAAAAGTACTTTTATCTAAAATTTTGTTTGTGGTACCACTGGAAAATTGTTTATGGTGACTAAGTACATTCTTTATCTACGGAATTAGCACTTTGAAGTATTTTATTCAGTTATCCATTTAAAATCAGTTCTTCCTGAACTGAAATGCATTCAGTTGCTTTCTTGTGGAAAGGGTGGAATTCATCCAACCATATTTAGATACTGACTATTTTGGTGCCTGTTTCTGAGCTATTCTTGTACGCTCCCTTTACAGTCAGCGGTAAAAAACAAGTGCTTCAAGAGCACATTATGTCTCATCGTGAAGTCAGGTGAATTGTGATTTAGAAATGCCCTGTTCCCTCTGTTGTCTGTAAATGAAGAGAGCACAACTAAGTTCAGTATAGAGGACTATATTGTGAACAAATAAATTAGGTGAAATAAGCCCTATCCCAAAGATATCTAACTGATCAGAAGGTGTAAATGACAAGTTATGTTCAGTCCAACATTGTTCTTGGTAGCCACGTCAAGAAATCCAAATGCCTTTAACTTATAAAAGCAGCATTTCTGTCTGTATTATCAGCAACTTAATAGCAACAGTAAGTGTCCTTATCTTATAATGTGACTGTTATTTATTCAGGTGTCACTGTTGTATTTTAGAAGTGTTAGATATTTAAAATCATCGCAGATGAAGAATTTTAATTTTGGAATCAGAGAACCCTAATGAATTTTTTTGGTTCTCTTTTGTTCTTTTCATTCAGCACCATTTTCATTACTGTAGGACCGTAGCACAGACATATGATACTGACAGGTACCATTTCCACATAGAAAAGTTGTTAAGTTTTACATAAACTATGGTAAAAAAATACAGGTTTTGCTAACAGGAGTTCTTTTAGGAGATAAAAAAACTAGCTTTGAGAGGAGGAATACTAAATGAATCCAGATGACCCTAAATCATCAAAGCCAGAGAGTTATTTGATGTTTCATTCTTAATAAACATGTGAGTGCAAAAGTACCTATTCAAAACCAACCATTTTCTATATTAAAAAGTTACTGACACAGCAGTAGCAGAAAGATGTGTTACAAAATATGTATAATAATACAAACCTGATGGAAATTTTAAGTGATAAAGCACCAGTGTAACAAGCTACTGTTCATATTTGGAACATACCAGGTAAGCATTGCCCATGTACTCTGAAACATGTTAATATTCTTGGCCTATTGCACACACAATTAACCAGTGAGCTCCTGCTATTATTGATGCTTTTGAAATGTATCTCTCCTTTGTATGTCTGCATCTAAATTACAGTTGAATTCTGAGCCTCAGCTTTAAATACATTTTCTTATTTACTTTTTTTACTTTACTTATTTATTGTCCTCCTATGTTGTTGCTTTGTACTAGGAAGTGAAGGTTCACTTTTTACAAAAAAGAAGTCCAATTCCATTGCAGTTGCTGATTTATGTTATAGGGAAATTGCCTTTCAAAGAGGTTCTCCTACTTTGCCACGACATTCCTACTCTGTGGTAAGTCAGATCCTTATTCATTCCAGGTTTCTTATAAATCCATCTGTGTTGCCTACTGTAAAACTGCTAATAATCAAGTGTAAGGATAAGTCTTGTAACCATATGGGCTTTTGCCTGACTGTTGCCATTTAATATTCCCTTCTATCACTGTGTAATTACTGTGCTCCAGATTACTTGTATGGATGAGAGTTTATTTCAGCAAAAATTTATGATCAGTAAAAAATGTGTTCTTTTGAATTGCTCAAATTTCCAGTCTGATGTTTAAGTACTGTTCAAATACAAACACAAAAACTATGGTTCTATTCACAAAGACTTAACTATCCTGTAGTGAAGCTAATCTCCAGAGTGCCACTGTGATCAATGCAGAGAGACAGATTTCTTAAGAGGACAAATCAGTGAAGTCAAAGTCAACTTCTTTGAAAGGAGCGTGTCTCTTTCCATTGTCTGCAAAGGGAAACCAGTGAGACTGGTTTCCTTGGAGAAAGTTAGTTTTTGCAATATATTTTCCACCCTATCACACCACCCCAGTGAAAGTCATTTTAGGTTGTCAAAAAATGCACTATAGCCATGGCACTTCAAAATCTACTGTTGTTTCATATTGCATGGATCAGTAAATTTTATAAAAATGTGACCTGTCGTTATTTTTAGAGTTTAAATATTCAGTCTCTGTGTTCCTCCTGGAAGATCTGATAAAAAGAAATGACAATAAAAAGAAATTTACTGAATTCAGATCATTTCGTATATCTGCATATATCCACACCTGTTGTTTTTTCTGTTCTGTTTCGGGATTTTCCAGGGACCTGGCGCAGATTATGAACCATTAGTGAAACAAAGAAGAAAATTACTTCTTTTGGATGAATCTCCCAGTAAGTAAACTATATAATTTAGCATATATAACTGATGTTTCATCCTTAATGTTTTCACAAGCATAGCATGCAAAGGTTTTAGTTAGATTATATATTTGTTTACGAAGAGGAGGGTACATGTTGAAATACTACCATAAAGTAGAAATAGTGCATATATAGTGAAATGTTTTTTTCCTGGGCTTCACAAATAATTTATGTAGAATTATACAGACAATGTAATTTCATGAGTGCCCTTATTAGCTTTCAAAAACTACTTCTGTTGTGCAGTGCATAAACCTTTGTCTCTTCCCTACTGTCTTATAAATTTCTGTCTCCTAATAGAAATCTTCATGGATTTGGATCTTGACTAATATCCAAACATTCACTGTCTTCTGCTTCTTTAGATCCCAAGTTGATTCATCTTAATTTATGTATTAAATCATGCTATTTTTTCCATGTTTTTGTTTTAATAGAAGGAATCTCAAAATTCTCACTGCATTTAAGACCGTCAGACAGTCTTTCTTCATTGATCTCAGAGAAAGAACATATTAAATCACTAGATCTTTCATCAAATGAGTTGGAGAACATTGATGCCATCAGCCAGAATAGCTGCTTAACTAGTCATTTGGAACATCTTGAGAAACTGGAGCTCCACCAAAATGCTCTTACAAACATTCCAGAACAACTGTGTGAAGTAATTCTGCATAATTTTATATAATACAAATTGAGATTAGTTAGAATAACTTGTTTGTCTCTTACAATCTACTCTTAATAATACTACTCGAGTATGGGCGTATATTTTTGCAAGCTTCATACATTCACTCTGTTTTCATTCAAGATTTATGTGCAGCGGGAAATAAAAATATTTTCGTGGGACTGTTTTAAAGCATTTACTTCAGAGAACTGCTTTAGGATTCTGTAACATTATAACATAAATGGAACTGAGAACTGCAGGCAATTCATAACTTAGATTTTATGAAACTGAGCTAATTAATTTTAAATAATGTTTTATATTTTATTCTTTAATAGAAATATTATGAGTTACATTAGTATGATTGATATTTTCTGCTGTTTTTCCTAGTAAGACAAATATAAGGTAATAAATTGTTTAAAATATAACTCAGTTTAAAACCTATAAATTCATATTTTCATTACACTTTAAAAAAAATCCTTTTTTTCTTTCAGAACTTGAAATGCTTGAATTATTTGGATTTGCACAGTAACCGATTTACTTCTTTTCCTACTTACTTATTGAAAATGAATTGTATTGCAAACCTTGATATTTCTCGAAATGACATTGGACCTTCCTTTGCTTTGGATCCATACCTCAGATGTCCAACTCTAAAGCAACTTAATCTTTCATACAATCAGCTGGTGTGCGCTCCTGAATTCCTCGCAGATGTTGCTGAAAACCTTGAACAGCTATTGCTAGAAGGGTGAGAGTAGCATTTGTAAATGGACTGTAGCATAACAAACATAGCAGAAATAATGTATTTGTTATCCAGAATGGTGACTGCTATAGCATGGAAAGGATTGTTAAATCTGTAGTGAAACACTGACATTATTTTACAAATGTGTAAATTGCTACAATTTTCAGTGTTGTATTACAAAGTACATTAGAACATTTGTGAGCCTTGGTAGGATCTAATAGCATTACATTTTCAGTAATGTACTAAAAATGTTGTTGTTCAGCATTTTTCTATTGTCATACTGCACTTCCACAGTATTGTCCATGTTGTCTAATATATTTAGCTAGATTTTCATTATACAGAATACAGTTTCCACTGTATTTAATATTAACCAAAGGGTTTTTGGAAGTATGATTCTTGTAACGGATGTATTTTAAATAACAGAAGCAGAGAAAATACATATTTTTTGTTTTACCAGCATTTTTTATCTTATTTGTTAGTGAATGAAATAATTCATACCTATCAGGAATTCATACAAATGACACTGTTGATAGTTCTGTAAACTGCAGATGCTGTCTCATACATATCCCATAACTTATGTAAGGTGATATTTCTTACACAGAAATCCACACAGACTAAAAATAGCGAGATATGAATCTAAAACAAGCAGTATTAAGTATGTGAATCAAATTCACAAAAGTAATATTTTAAATTCAAAATCCTGTTGTGCTTCTTCATGAGCTTTATTTTGAACTTTATTAGCAACATTGCCCTTACAACACATTGTTGCTGCATGGTTCTTTTATCAATGTGTTTTCAGCATCTTTGTTTTTTTTCTCTTTCCAATGTTCTTCTTTTCAGAATACATTGTAACATCAAATACCAATCCTAAATTGTATTCCCTATATGGAATTTCTTTTCTTTTTCAGATTGACAGTCGTTTTATGATTATAATCCTGCAAATACACATCTTTAGTAAAAAGAACTACTCACAAATGCAGCAATTCTCTTTGTGTGGGACTGAGCTGCAGTACATTATCGGGAAGTGACACCTTGTAGTACATTCTGACATCTGCTCTCCACATTAATTAAAACAATCTTAATATCAATCATGTTATTCCATGTTGCTACATGTACTGGTATTTTTGCTGACTGGTCAATCTAGATAAGATTTGTATTTTTTGTTTACCTGTGTAAGGATAACAAAGTCAGATTAATGCTCTACTTTCACTTTTTAGCTAATAGTTTCTGGATAAAACTTGGATTTTTTTTCTTCTTGTTATCACAGAAACAAAATTTCATGCATATGTTCACCCATATGCTTGAAAGAGCTGAAAATTTTAAACATCAGTAAGAACAGTATTTCATCCCTTGCTGAGAATGTCTTCATAGGCTGTACAAAACTGGAGCTGTTCAATGCCAGGATGAATGCTCTTGGTAAGTATCTATGAAAAGAAGACCCACCTTCTAGAAACCATTCCAAGTCACAAAATTCCTCAGCCACCAGCATTTGGAGTCTTGGGAAAAAAGTCAAAGAGAATACCACATATGCTCGTCCTTGTTTATATTATTCCCTAAGCATTAGCTTTTGATCACTGTTGGAAGCAGTATACTTCCAATGGAGCTTTATGGACATTTGATCTGACTCTGTGTAACTGGTCTTGTTCTTACATTTGTAGTGGAAGCTTTGAAAATGGTTGAGTGTAGCTGAGATGTTGCATATTGTTGGGGAACGTTCAAGGAAGAGGAAGTTCTTCAAAGTTAGCTTGTAAATCTGTTACTAATACAGGTTTTATAATGTATAGAGATGCATACAGAGATACCACACTATATCCAGCGTAGTCTTCTGAATAAAATAGGATATTTGATTCACTTGCCTAAACACAGGTGTCATTTGAGATGTCCTAAAGTATCCCACTTGGCCTACAGCTTCTAATTCAGAAAAAGCAGGTCTTAAATAGCTTCTGTTTTGTATCTCCGAGTCATGTGTAGATAGCTAAGGTACCACAGAGTACTCACCTTCACTAGACCCCCATGTTTAAGGAATTTAATTAAGTCCAGAATGTGTTTCAGTGGCTTAGCATATCTTTTGCAAAGGTTTCAAAGTTATTTTATGAAAAATAAAAAATGACATAAATGCAATTGCAGTGATATTGCAGGATTTCATAAATTACTGTAAGAATTTATTTCCATCTTCAAAATATAAGAATTTCCTTTTTGAAATTATTGACACAATATTTCAGAAAGTAGCTCTTATACCTGCATTAAATACAGCTGAACCATTAGAGTTATTTTTATGTGCATAAGACCTATCACTCAGTGGGAGAGTGATGGGAATGTTATGTATACTGGCAATATAGTTAAGTGTAAGTAAGATTATTTCAGTGTTTAATGCCAATATGAGATGAAGTTTAATAGGAGGTAATGTGATAAAAGCAAAAACATTAACTTTTTTCTACACTTCTTTTATTTGGGAAGTTTAGTTTTAAATAAGCTTTAAAAAAAGATTCAGTTTCTGTCATGGACAGTTTATATAAGGACCAGTATATATAGGATGATAGACTGACTGTTTAGTCTGTCTCTGATTTTAGAAAATTCCAGTATTAAAAATAATTTTTAATAGTTATGAAAAATAATGGTATCAACCTCTTTTTCTATTCCAGAGATAATACCTGACTTGTCATCCAGCATAACAACCTTAAAATTATCCCAAAATCATTTTATTACTGTTCCAGAAACAATTCTTCTTTTACCACAGTAAGTTATTATTTTTCTTACTGAAGTTGATGTCTAGTTCTTGATGAAGAAAATCTTGTGGCATGACCTTTGTTAAGCAGAACATTCAGCAAGTTTTACTGATTTTCAGGAAATCCTCTCAAAGGTTAAATGCTTAGAGTAGTATCTTTTAACTGAAGCCAAATCGGTAACATTTTCTCCCTTATCTTGAGAAGTATTATTCCTCAGATTCAAATCATTGTTATTAAAAATACGTTGCTTGACTGCTGAAGCTGACAATTCTTCTGAGAAGACCAGGATTAATTTATTATTTTCTTGAAACCAGCACGGTAAAAAGATACTGGCAGTTTTTCCCTTTCAAGAAGTTCTGCAGCTTCTTCAGCACAAGGCTACTGGAATTTCTTTTTCACTTCCCAAATATCACAAGATGTTTATTCTCAAAGTATGATACTTCTGCTGTATGGAACTGTGATGAAGATGCATGTGACATTTATTTTGATATACCTTCAAAGCATTACTCGTGAAAATTACTCGTGACACAGGTCACTAAAATCAGATGGTGGAAGGAGCACTGGAAGGGGTGACCAGATTAGGTGTCTGACAGATATGAGTAGATGTGAGTGCTGAAGGCACCATGGTGAGGGAGAAGATCATTACAGAGCACTGATGCCTACAAGATATTGAAGGGGGTCTAATAAAGATGAGATGGAGGGGTAGGAGGAAAGAATAAACAAAACTCTTCTGAGCAGAGGAACAACCAGATCTAAAAAGTGTTGTTAGGCTACATATGTAGCCATGCTAGTACTTAAAACAGTCTTGTGGACTTGCCTTAACCAAATTTACATAGAGTGTGTCATTATTAACATGATGTTACACTGTGTCAACATCCTGAGGTTTGAATTCACAGCAGCAAATTTAATGGATGTAGTGGAAAAGATGCATCCTTCAGGTTCTACATCTCCCAGTCCAGACAAGTCAATAAGGAGTTGCATGGATTTCTTGCATGGTTCATTTTCCACAGTGACATAAACAGTGTATTTGTCCAACCAATGACTTACAGAAATGAAATGTTCTCTGTTATGTGGTTCTTAAAAACACACATAGTTGAAGTATATAATTTATGTACATACTTGTATTTACAAGCATATATTCATAGAAGCATTCTGATAAAAGAGTGAGGTGTTCACACCATCTATGTTAGTCTCCTAAGTTAAGAGCAAGAAAGCGAGCAGTTCAGATTACTTAGGTTAAATGAAGCTCCATCGTTTGTAAGTGAAATTTTGGTTTCTAGAAGGTTGATAATACCAGAAGCTTCCCTATTGCATTTTTTTTTAATTTTGAAATTTATAGGGCACATGAAGATATATATTACTGGTATGTTAGACTGCAATTAAATTTTAAAATACATTTATTCTAGTAAATTCGATGTTGTACCCCGTGGTGCTGCTCTCAGCTGTAACTGGCACCCTGAGCCTAATTCCCTTCTCTGTTATCTGGGTATAAATGTACATTAACTGTGCTGTTTACAGTTGAATTACAGAATATCTGCACTACAAGAGTGTGAACCATATTTACCTGTCTTGTACTAATCTGAACAGAGCCATGCATATCTGCAAATTGTAGAAAGAGGAAAGAAGTGTACTGTTATCCCAATATGTACACTTATTTAAATTGACTCTTTAATTAGAGAGGGTCCAGAGGAGGGCCACAAAGATGATCAGAAGGCTGGTGCATCTCTCCTGAGAAAGCTGGGGCTGATCAACCTGGAGAAGAGAAGGCTCCAGGGAGACCTCATTGCAGCCTTTCAATACTTAAAGGGGGCTTATAAAAAAGATGGAGAGCCACTTTTTATGCAAGCAGATAGTGATAGGACTAAGGGGAATGGTTTTAAACTAAAAGAGGGGAGATTTAGATTAGATATTAGGAAGAAATTCTTCACTCAGAGGGTGGTGAGGCAGTGGAACAGGTTGCCCAGAGAAGCTGTGGATGGCCCATCCCTGGAAGTGTTCAAGGTCAGGCTGGATGGGGCTTTGGGCAACCTGGTCTAGTGGGTGGCATCCCTGCCCATGGCAGGGGGGTTGGAACTGGGGGATCTTTAAGGTCCCTTCCAACCCAAACCATTCTATGATTTACTATCTGAAACATATACACACAGCACAACGTGAATGTTTGTTTTCATGACTAGGAAATTTCATTCACTGGCAAGTACATTGAGAGCATATTTATACTGTATTAGTCATATGTATTTTCTTGTTATTTTTTCCAGAGGTAATGAAGATCTACTTATATCATATTAATTACTTTTGCTCATTGTAGTAATTCTCTATCTTTCCATCTAGATTCCTGACAGAAAACTGTCTGTTCTGATATCTAATCCATTTATGTATTTATTGAAAATTGATACAGTTTTAGTTAATCTCCGTTTTATTTATTTCATTTTCTAACTTTTCTCTTTTGTATTTTCATGTTTTTAGTTTGCGATCAGTAGATTTAAGCCAAAACAAGATCATAAGCCTGCCGGGGCCAGTGCACTGGAAATCATTAAACTTAAGGGAGCTGTTATTTAATCATAATCAAATAGATGTCTTGGACTTGAGTGAAAAGGCATGTGCATGGTCTAGGCTAGAAAAGCTACACCTGTCCCACAACAAGTTGAAGGAGGTAAAGTGTAAGATTCTACCTAAAGAAAAAGAACTCACTTTTCAACTGAATGCAATTGTTCAATGTTCATTTGATTTTCATGTCACTGCCTTATATCACTGAAAATTCTATTAGTGAAAAGGTATATAACTGGAAATGGTATTTCTTGTGAAGGAAAATCCCTATATTCTGTTAAGCTTTTCTGTCTGGAATGTGTCGCATAATCAGTTTTCATAATGAATTCATTATGAGGTTCTTTGTCTATTAATGAGGGATATTAGATCTGTCTATTAAAAAAAAGACAACTAAACTACAGCTGTAAAAATAATACCTACTTTTGTTAAATATTTATGGTATTCATGCTCATACAATATTATCTTTTTTAACATTTAGTCATCCATTAAATGAATGTTCTTTTATTTAGATTCCTCCTCAGATTGGCTTCCTAGAAAACTTGACTTCTCTGGATGTAAGTCATAATCCCGATTTGAGATTCTTTCCAGATGAAATGGGAAGGCTATCCAAAATCTGGGATCTTCCTTTGGAAGGACTACATCTTAATTTAGACTTCAAACATGTGGGATGCAAAGCCAGAGACATTATCAGGTTTGTTGCCCTATAGCTCTTTAATATTCTTGTTTTGTTTTCTTGGGATATGTGGTGAGCAGTAAGAAAACAATATATCCTTTTGAAAAGAAGTGCTGTTTTATCATATGATGTCCAGCATAGCTGCTACTCTATTGAGGTTAGGCTTTATCTCTCTCTCTCACACACACACACAAAACAGATTATAGTTATATAAAAATATGACTTGAATGCTTCTTGAATTTGATGTTTCTATAAAGCATGCAATAAATGGTATGTTTTTAGATTTCTGCTTGGTCTTGATTTCTGTTGGTGTTTTTCTTTATTTTACATTTCTGTGAGTTCTGCAAACTTCTTCCATGCCAGATTTCTTCAACAACGATTGAAGAAGGCTGTACCTTATAACAGAATGAAGCTAATGATTGTTGGAAACACTGGTAGTGGGAAAACTACACTATTACAACAGCTAATGAAATGCAAACGAACAGAATGTGGCTCCCCAAAAGCTACAGTAGGCATTGATGTAAAAGACTGGATCCTTCAAGGGAAAGGCAAAATGAAGAAAGAGCTTATATTAAATGTCTGGGATTTTGGAGGTATGTTGAGACCTTATTGTCCTTTATTATTGTCTTCTCTAACACATGAATGCATTGCTTATTCTTAGAGTCAGCCTGTGAAATTTCAAATTGTAGGCAGTAGAATCATACAAACTTACACCAAAAGTCAGGTGGCCACTGAAGTGGCAGTGGATTCTGCAGATTGGCAGTAAATCCTTCAAATTTAATATAAAGCTGCAGGAATTTCTCATCACCAAATGTGGTCTGATCATTCATTTCAACCATAGCACTCTAGAACCATAATTTCAGAATAATAAGAAACTTCTTTTAATCACCAGAAGAATCATCTTCCACTCAGCTCTGTTTTTCCCTTTTGTAGTCCGGGTCTCTCTAGGCTGTACAGTATTACTGTTTTGTAAGATCACAGAAAACAAAGCACTTAGGGGGAGACTTGGGATTTTTGGTAAAACTTTCTAAGTCTGGGGGATTCTGGAAGCAATTCTAAAACTTAGACATGTTTTAGACTATAGAAAAGTTATTTTAAACATTGGTCTGTGATCAGCTTAATATGGTCTATATCACAATGTATATGCACAGAACAGCATTCACGCTGAATGTCCAGCTTCAGTTGTGACACCTTGTGATTTTTCGTGCTCAAACATGTGAACAAAAGACTCCTATTTTTGAAGTTGCTGAAACGATGGGAGAAATGGAGGGAAGAAGGACAGAAAGGAAAAAAGAAGGGAAGGAGCAAGGAAGAAAGGAGTTAAAATTTTGCTGATTAGAAATTCAGTATTGGATTTTTAAAAGAATCATGACCTTTCAAGTTCTGTTTGCAGCAACCACGTTTATCCAGTTGTTGAACCTTACACTTCTTGATTTAAAACTAGCTTACATATTTCAACACAACACTTCAGTCAATGAGATACCACAGAATACCTACCTAAAATTCATAGTTATTACAGGTTTCTTGTCAATGTAGATAATTTTATGCTAGCGTTAATTTGATTTGTGGATTAGTGATCTGAGAATAAGTGTTCTGCTGCCTTTTTGTGATCTGAAGTTGCTCAATGAAGCAAATACTAAACAGTGGGAATTTTTTATCATTAGGACAAGAAGAGTTCTACAGTACCCATCCGCACTTTATGACCCAAAGGGCTTTATATCTTGCTGTTTATGATCTCAGCAAAGGACAAGCAGAGGTGGATGCTATGAAGCCATGGCTTTTTAACATCAAGGTATTAAGCCATAGATACGTACAGAATGGAATGCCACTTTCCAGGGGGCTGTTGGTGAACAAAAATTAACCACGAACATTTTTAGAGAGGGGAATAAGAAAGAAGCTCTTCAGCAAATAAGATGAAAGTAAGATGATAAGTAAGATGAAACAAGCGCTGAAATACATAATAAATTGGATATGAAAGATCAGCACCATTTTGTACTTAAAATAGTACACTGGTGTGCAGAACAGCTTGCATGTTCTGGCAATATTTTGGATTGACTGATAAAAATAAGGGGATAGTATTAAAGGGATAACAACAGTTAAGCATGCTTTTTCTTCTACACCAATGTAAATTCTGGGTAAATTTCATTAATTTAAAACTGACTAGATGTTGGTTTGAAATCATGCTGTTAAGTTTATGCTTAGCATCCTGTTGTTAATAGGAATGATCCCAGGACTATAGTAGGGAAATTGGTCTTAGAATCTGCCTATGGATTTTTCTTTTGCTGCAAGTGTTTTATTTACCTTTGGTGGAATCACCCCATGGTGAACGTTACTTGTCTTTCGGCTTTCAGACTGATAGCTAGCCATAGCTGGGCAATGCAATTACATCAAGATTTTATATACTGATCCTATTTGTTAAACTTATCTTTTTCACTCTTTTTGCCTTGAGCAGTGATACAGGATAGAAGGTTACAGTCAGTTAAGTGTTGATGAAGCTGATTTCTGCTGTATTCTCCTTTGCTATGTAGTGCTTTCTGGTGTTTCATTGCTGCAGTGTTCCTATGACAACTGGCATAGTACCCTTTGCTTTTCCACTTTGTTGGGCTCTCTGTGTTACTGCTGACATTATTCATCTGCAAAGAATGAAATCCAGATCTAAACTACTTCCTTTAAAAAGCATATTGTTTAGATTTCTGTTTTGATTTAGACTACTCTCTTTATGTTAAAAAATACATTTCATATTTGTAGGCTGATGCATTTTTATTGCCTTGTCCAGTCAAGGCTATTGAATGGGTTTGCAGCTTAAACTTCCGCTGAGTAAAGACATGAAGTAGTATTTCAGATCTCTCCATTGCTCAAACTTACTTAAAAGAAGTATATTTAAGAATTATATTCTAAATATATAAAATATTATTTAAGAAGAAAGAGGAAGAAACAGTTGCTTTTTTCATTGTATTGATTGTTTTGACTAAATTGTTTACATTTTATGTGCATATAAAATAACATCAACATTCACTGTTGAATTAATGGATTATATGGATCTTGCTAACAGGCTCGAGCTTCAACATCCCCTGTCATTCTTGTCGGCACTCATTTAGATGTTTCTGATGAAAAGCAACTTAAGGCCTGCATGAGTAAAATTACTAGAGAGCTGTTAAATAAGCGAGGTTTCCCAGCTATCCAAAATTATCACTTTGTGAATGCTACAGAAGAATCAGATTCCATCATCAGACTTCGGAAAATCATAATAAAGGAGAGTCTTCATTTCAAAGTAAGTTACATACAGTTTGTAACATTGAAAACATCCTAGTTTTAGTTAAGTAAATATATTTTAAAATGTTATTAAACACATAATTAAATACATTTTTAGTATAACAGCAAACTCATCATGCCTTGTGTAAAACATTAGACACAGTAAGTCACCAGTTTTGTTTTTATTTCTTTTTCTACCAAAAAATCAACTCAGTAAAAGTCTCAGCTAAGTTTTGTTTTCAAACACTAGTACCATAAATAGAATATTTAATTTAAAATAGGCCATCTTTTTCATATGAAGAAATCCGATCAAAACCTGCCTATTTTTGTTGTTAGGGGATCAGGAAATAAGATTTTGTGATTTCTGAAAGCCAATTAATTTTCCATTTACTGATGTGATTTTACATTGTGTGATACTATTCTTAGAAAGAGGAAAGTGAATGAAAACGGGAAAAGGAGACCCCCTGGGCTGAATGATCATCCTAAACTGGAGAGTCTCATAGTCATAAGACTCTCTAAACTGGAGTACTCATAGTTCTGTTGTCTCCAAAGTCCCTACCACTCATTTCCTGCTATCTACTTAGCCACTGTATCTGAGTGTGAACAACTGTGAAGAGACTAGCCCAAGCATGGAGCTTGTAGGAAGACAGAATCCAATGTATAGCAGAAAGAATATACTTGGTTTTATTTTTCTATTTATGCAATATTGATCGTGTATACAGCGTCATAACATGTTAAAGAGAAAAGGCGAAGTCTTGTGCTGCTAAAGTCAATGTCAGAACTCCATAAATCACAGCAGGGTCCAAATTTCTTCAGAATTACTTCTTTGAAGATCTTAAAGAGCAAATGCTGTATTATGACTAGCCTCACATTGTTATGTTACAAAGGAGGGAAGAGTGCACAAAGGAGGGAGGAGTGCACGCTCCTCTTTTTTCTCTCTGAGAAACCACCAGCTTAGCTACATCCATGGTCTACCTAACTTCATTCCACAGTTCAAGGGATAGTTAACCAGTGTTAAGTGGCAGTGATGTGGCCTATTTGGGTGGAATGGATTAATTTAATTTCTAATACATCCAGTAGGCACAAACAGAGCTGGTTTTTTAAAGGTATATGTATTCCTGTACTTGCCATTCAGCACTCAGGAGAAATTCTGCTTTTTCATAACATTTCACTCTTAAATAACCAAAAGTTGTTCCTGTAAGTCTTAGTCTTACGACTTAGTCTTGCATCTATGATTTAAACTGATGTTTAAACTTCCACACAGATAGCCTGAAGGAAGGGAGATAGTTTCCCTAAATAATGTAGACGCTTTGTGAAAGGAGAGTTACAAGGTACCTGCTTGTAAGTTAGTCAAAGTGAATTAAGTATTAAACATGGTCATCAAATGCTTTGAGTCTTTGAACTTACACAGGGTAGTGGTTACATTTTGACACATAAAAATGCCACAGTGCATTGGTATTTAACTTCTTTGAGAAGCTAAGAAGCTAGTTTGGAAATGTTGGGAAAATTGTTTCCCATTTCCTCCACAAAATGGCTAGCACCTGTGGAGAATGAAAAACCTGACTGGTTGCTAGCTAATACGGAAGGTCAAAACATGTCTCCAGGAAGGAACTCAGGCTACAGAAAATGGGGGCAAAGCACCTGGCTGTGTCTCCCTTAAGTCTCACTAACCTTGCTAGATTTATTCCTTCTTCCCTTCTCCTCTTGTCCACTGACTATCACCATGAGTCAGCTGTGGAAACTCTTAGTTGAGCTACTGTCCTTCTCTCCCTAGCTTGTCGAAGGACATGTCTGGAGACATTACAGATTACAAGGAGCATAATGTTTTTTTTTATTCTTTTATTTACCTATTGTCCTCTGTTAATCTGAGGTGTATGGCATCATCTGTTCATACAGTGAATATTTTCCTTTTACTTCAAAGCAAAGCTTCTATTCGTATTTCTCAGATGTCATTTTTTATTTTTCTGTACATACATGTAATATGGAAATATGTTCTTCTATGAGTATTCATTTATAGAAAGACATGCATACTTTAATTCTGAAAGAATTAGTCCTATCTACATTTCAGAAGCCATGTTAGTGAATAAATGAGTGTTCTTGTTCCTTATTGCTGCCACTGTTGAGTGGATATACCCAGCTTACATCTTAGTTGCATTATGGTTTGCATTTCATATGAATAAATTAATACATTCAATATTATCATTCCTAATTATACAGATCAGAGATCAACCAGTGGTTGGTCAGCTAATTCCCGACAGCTATCTGGAGCTAGAGAAGAGAATTTTGCTGGAACGTAAAAATGTCCCAGTTGAATTTCCTGTGATTGATCAGAAACGATTACTAGAACTGGTACAAGAAAGCCAGTTGCAATTGGATGAAAACGAACTCCCTCACGCAATTCACTTTCTGAATGAATCAGGTAAAATATTATCTTTAATGTATGTTTGTTAGCATTTTGTTGCAAATCTGCAGCAGACAGGACTTGTATGGATTTTTAAATTTCACACAAGGTTGACCCATTGTGTTGAGCTGAAATGCTAACCTTGGGTAATGTTACAGTTTAATAATCCAGATATTTATGTCATAAAGGAATTTCATGATATAAAGGATCACTGCTGTAACAATATATGTATCTCATCCCTCTGTGAAAACATCACACCTGCTGGTTAGACAGAACAGTTTCTGAAGAAAGGTACAATTGCTACGATAGCTTGAATAGAATGGCAGTTAAGTGAATATATGTAACAGCTTATATCAGGGCTATACAGAATTCATAAGATGAAATAATTAACAACACAGAGCATAGCTGCTTGACCAAAAAAACCCAAGTCAGATTACAAACCTAACAAAACATCTGAAAATAATGGAAAGCTGAAAAAAACATGATTGCATTCTACTCTCCTGAGATAACGACATAAAATCAATGACTGTAGTTATTATACGAATTGCTTATTTCAAGTCATGTAAGGAAGACAGCCCAGAGAGGGGTGTTTATTTTGCTTAATACAGAGCTTGAGGAATGCATTGCTAATTACAGCGTTCTTTGTGCAGGTGTACTGCTTCATTTTCAAGACCCAGCACTACAGCTAAGAGATCTGTATTTTGTAGATCCTAAGTGGCTATGTAAAATCATGGCACAGGTTAGTCTCTGATTACTTTCTGTATCTACATTCATGAAACTTTTTCGCCTGTTCCAAGCCACTGTAACTTATCAGTGATTCTTTTTCACAATTCCTTTCTAGTTTTATGATCTAGTATTTTCTCAGGGGCCAGGTTGGTTTACCTGGCTCTTTCAGTTTTCTTTGCATTCTAGACAACTGTCTGTTTCAGTTGTTCCATGTTCTTATACTGTAATGTCCAATATCATTTAAACTGCACTGGGCACAGGAATACAAGTAGAATAGAAAATGCTCAGGGATGCAAAATAATCCTGCAATATATTGCAATAGGTTGAGGTAAAAGCAGGAACTCCGGATTAATCTAGTAATATTGGGGGATGAGGCATTCTTGAATGCTTGGTGCTGAAGGTGGAGGAAAGTGAGTGATGCAGAATCACATATTGGGACAAAAGAGTAAGAGACTGCTTAAATGAATCCATTATTTGATGGATCTTGATTTAGAAACATTCTCAAGCTTTTTGATATGTATTCATATAACCTAACCTCTGAAACTTTACCTTTCATTCAGTGGAAGAAATGGGATGGCAAAAATGTAAGTTTGAGCCTACAAAGCTGATGGGAGTAAGAGTGAGAAAAGAGCTGGAAAGGTCATGTAGTCTGTACCTGTCTGCATGTGTGAAGTGATGATATGAAAAATCACTGTGCTCCTTTCAGACAACACTTTCACAAATTAACTTACTGAATAATTTTCCATATAAGATGAAACAGTGAAAGCTATTGAAGAATAGGTAGCACACTAATGCCTTGGACCATTTTTTTGGGGCTGTTAAATTTTTTCACTGCTGTCTTCTTGCTGGCTAGCATTATGGAAGTGTTTGGTTTCACTGTGTTATGGAGTCCTTTTTTCTCCCTAAGTAATAGGCTACCAAATATTTTAGGGAACAGAGTTTGTCATGAAAATGCAATCTCCTGGTGACTCTACTTCTCAAATTGTTTTACTCTTTTGGAAAGATTCTGACAGTGAAAATGGAAGGCTTTTCTAAATATCCTAAGGGAATTGTAAAGCGTTCAGATGTGGAAAAATTCCTTTTGAAGAAGAGCAAGTTTCCTAAGATTTACATGTCACAATACTTCAAGCTTCTGGAAAAGTTTCAGATTGCTTTGCCATTAGGAGAAGATCAGCTACTAATCCCAAGCAGGTAAGCAAAGAGCTAAACCCACAAATGTACCACAGAGATCAGTCAAAATAAAAACCTCCCATCAGGCTAGCTAGCTTAACTGATCATCAGAGCAATTCGGCATATGAAAGCATGATACATGCTTAGTACACAGTACATTTTAGTAAATGCTTTCAGAGACACGATAAACTGATCTTACAGCAGATAAAGCTTACCTCTATTAATAATAAAATGCTTTATGAGAAAAATACTTCTTTTATAGTTATCGTGCTCTATAGCAGGGAGATTATAATTTAGCCTTACATTGTGGTGTGCCAACATTACAGATATTTATTGCAAATTAAATTATAACCATGAATTCTTATAGCCTATTTGCCTGGAGTCAGAACAACTGTCAAGTTACTCAGAAGCAGAATCTCCTCCAAACAGTCCAGTGATTAAATGTGACAAAAGAAGTGTTCCGAATTTGAATGTGGTCTTTTTGGTTTATCTGAAGCTGGTAACAGTTTCTCTGCCTCGGTTACAGATTTCCCTAATGTGTTTAATAATACTTATTTTTCTTAATGAAGAGAGTGTTACATGGTTGGATTGATAAGAGTTTCTATGTTCACTCAAGTACTGAATAGGTAGATTTTATCTGAATGCCTCTTAGTTGCCATGTGTATATCAGTTTTTTTTTTTTTTTCACACATTTGATATCTAATGATTGTTAGTGAGGTTGTGATGGGTTTAAATTATAGCAGTACTTTACTTAAGCACAGGCGAACAGAATAAGCAAATATACTGTCTGTTCCCTGATCATTTGAATCATTCATTCATTAATAAATAATACATTTTACATAGTAAATAATGTATGCCATCAGTCAGTTTGAATAAAGTACATCATTAAATACTGTCTAATATTTTTATTCTTTCAGTTTGTCTGATCATAGACCTGTTATAGAGCTTCCTCACTGTGAAAATTCAGAAATTATCATCAGGCTTTATGAGATGCCGTACTTTCCTATGGGATTTTGGTCCAGGCTGATCAACAGGTTGCTTGAAATATCACCTTACATGCTGTCAGGAAGAGGTACATATCTTTAACTTCAAAAGCAATAGTGAGCATGTTTGCTGTAAGCACAAACACCTGCATGTTAAAGCTCTAATCCCCAATATTGTTTTGCTTTAGCTGTTTTCTGGCCACTTCACAAATGTAAGAAGAAAAACAGTGGTCATTTTTGTAATTTAGAAATATCCTGGAACAATTGGTGCCTGGTCTTCACAGTGATGTGCAAAAGAAAGTGAAGGTGTAAGCAGCCTATTTCTCTCCTTTGCATGCTAGAGATGGAGCAACTCCTTATACTTATGCAATATTGCCATTTGGTTCTGTATTCCACAAGGAATACAGGAAAGCATAAGTCTTCCACACAGAAAGACAGGTTCATCTATTATGACGAATATGAAAATCTCCCTTTATGAAAGTCTGAAAGCTCTGCTTTGGTCAGAAGTGGGGATTTTTCTCTTCATTTTTTTCTACTGTTTCCGTGTTTTGACATGAGATCTATCTCCTGAACTTTGCAGTTTCATTCATCTTTGTTTTTTTAATGTGTGATTTATGAATACTGGTGACAAGTAAAGTATGCAAAATATGTGTTGCTAATCTACAAATGTGATTTATAACCATCTCCTGAGTAGAGAATTCTGGTTGCATCTTGCTATATCAAGAGTGTGTGATAGAAGGAAAATTTAAATCACTTTTTTCATACATGGCCTAAGATAATCTATATATGAAGGCAAGTGTACTTAAGCATTTGGGTAATCCCTACATGCATCACCTGCTGCATTACTTACCATCTGATTAAATATTTAGTTTGTGGATTTGCCTCGTAGAACTGATGACGAGTTGACACATGTTCAGACTTTGTGGGGGTGTTCTGACTGCAAAGTTGTAGCATCCAATTTGTTTGTTATTTGGGTAGGCATAAATGTATGATAATAATAAAATATTTAAATATTATGAATTATTCTAAATATTTAAAAATAAGGCATTCATACTGGAGATCAGATTTTTAATCAAATTTTTTATTTTCTAGCACGAGCTCTTCGTCCTAACAGAATGTATTGGAGACAAGGCATCTACTTGAATTGGTCTCCTGAAGCTTATTGTCTAGTGGAATCAGCAGTATTTGACAACAACCCGGACAGTTTTTTGAAAATTACGGCACCTTCTTGCAGAAAAGGTTAATTATTCCTGAGCCTGATTTGTGCTCCAGTTTGATTGCAGCTTGGCATTTTGGTTTGTTGTGCTTTTGCCTTTTGGAATGTAAACTTTAGCTTTGTAATTACAACTATAGCAGATAGAGGCTGTAATTTTCCTGTTTTGGTTTGTTAAAGGTTGCATCCTTTTGGGACAAGTTGTGGATCACATAGATTCTCTTATGGAAGAATGGTTTCCGGGTTTGCTGGATATAGATGTATGTGGTGAAGGGGAAACACTGTTGAAGAAATGGGCTCTGTACAGCTTCGAGGATGGTGAAGAACACCAAAAAATACTACTTGATGACTTACTTAAAAAAGCTGAAGAAGGTATATATATTTATGCCATTTGAGGTACATAGATAAATTTTATATCCAGGGTATCCACTTTATAACATTTGGGTATTTCATGTTATTTAAAAATAATTACAGCATGAGTCAAAATCAACTTGCTCTTTTTTTATCCAAGAGCTATCTGTGTAACTATATAATATCAGTCAAATTGCAGCTGCTCAATATGTTCATGTATAAATGACAATAATGAAGAGTCTTTCTGTCACGATATTGATAATGCAACTTCAGTCATGTAGTAAACATCAAGCATGTAGTAAAACTGATAGTAGATCTTTTTGTTTGGATTATGTATTTAAAAGGCAAATGTAATTTAAAAGGCAATATTCATGATGATATACCACATAACAACAGAATTCTTTCTTTTTGTAGACAGAAAACTAATCTCTGGGTTAGTTTGGTATTGTGACATAACAACAGTTGCTATCACATTTGATTGGTACACATACAGAACCTTGAAAATATTTAAACTGTAGAAATTTAATGGGATAGTTAATTAGTGTTCCGTTGCATATATATGCACACACACATACATATACATACATATATGCACACACATATATAAGTGAATTTCATTTTAGGTATATTCTTCGTGCATTCACAGAGATCCATGCATCTTTCAGTGCCTTTTGCTTGGTGACTATGCTTTTTTCTTATTGTCTCATTTATTTTTCTTAGGTGACCTTTTAGTAAATCCGGATCAACCCAGACATACCATTCCAATAGCTCAGATTGCTCCTGATCTGATACTGGCTGATTTGCCTAGAAACATTATGTTGAACAATGATGACCTGGAATTTGACAAAGCTCCTGAATTTCTTTTGGGTAATCATTATTTTGTAGGTCTTTTTAACAGAGCTTGTGTAAACAAATCTACTGAAATCAATTCGGCAGCATACGGAAAACGTTTTAGAGATTTCACCTCAGTGGAAATGTATTTTTTAAGGTACTCTGAATTTCAGGTTTTTCAGTTTTGAATTTTCCATTGACTTTTATAGTAGGATATTGTGTTTTATGTGTTTAGATTATTGCTCATGAAGTTTAACACAGGAGATGATCCACATGTTTTAAAATTGGACCCTTTCGGCTATTTTTGAGAAATAGCTAATTCTCTTTATTTGTAATATTCTTTTCAATTTTATCTTTGAAAAGGTGATGGTGGGTTTGGATCTGTGTACCGTGCATCCTATGGTGGAGAAGAAGTTGCTGTAAAGATTTTCAATAAACATACTTCCCTCAGGCTCCTAAGACAAGTAAGAAATGTTGCTTTTTCTTTTGTAGTGCTGCTTATAGAATACCAACCCTAGTGAAGAGCTTAAATAACTTAAGTACTGTGCAAGGCTTTACTTCAAAACATTTCTTAGTTCACCTCAGAGCTACAGAGGTTATGCTACTTGCAGTATTTCATCTGATTTTACAATTTACAGGAGCTTGCAGTACTTTGTCACCTCCATCACCCCAGTTTAGTGTCTTTGCTGGCTGCTGCAGTCCGTCCCCGAATGCTGGTGATGGAATTAGCCCTTAAAGGATCTCTTGATCGTTTGCTTCAACAAGACAAAGCAAGTTTAACTAGAACACTTCAGCACAGGATAGCTCTACATGTAGCTGATGGATTAAGGTAAATGTGACTTCTATGTTGCTGTAAAAATAGGGATACAACTGCAAGTTGGACATGCTGAAAATGAAAAACTTACCTTTTCATATATCTCAAGCAGAATATTTCCTGGGTCAGACAAATGCTTGTATTTCTATGATTGATTAACTGGTATAGAACACAAGATTTTGTTACCTGTTTTTTTCCATTAACAAGTGGTGCTCATATAAGTAGAGAAATAACAAAAACACAGATTGGAATTTGCTAAGTGGCTGTTGATTCCTTATTAAAGTGTCAAAGAAATTAATTTAGTGGATTTTTAAAGTTCTGAAAGTCCATGAATGTCCTCAGGAGCTATGGAACTGTGACTGTAAAAAATCTGCGAACGAGCTCAGGGGCAAATGAAGCTTGAGCTTCTGAGATTCGGTTATCGAACAGCCGGTGACACTTCAGATAAGAATTGGCACTGAAATACTGCAATGTTTGTGTACCAGTAAATAGTATGTCAAAATAATTCTGAAGTCATTATTCAGTAAGGCAGTGTCATGTTGGTAATATTTGACTTTTTACCCTGTATTTAACACTTGAAAGCACAATTTACTGCTGTGGGAATAGTTCATTTAGCATTTGTGTGTACTTGCATCCCTTACTTATGAATGCTTTTAATAAATACTTTTTTGGTTAACAGGTACCTGCATTCAGCAATGATCATTTACCGTGACTTAAAGCCTCACAATGTGTTGCTCTTTACCCTGTATCCCAATTCAGCTGTCATTGCAAAAATAGCTGACTATGGCATTGCCCAGTATTGTTGCCGAATGGGAATAAAAACCTCCGAAGGCACACCAGGTAGGGAAAAATGCTTTGTTTTACATTGTGTCAAAAAATAGCTAATACATTTTTGATTTAGTCTGTAAGAAGTAACTCCAATCTACACTGCAGTTGAAATCGCAAAGTGTAGTCATAATCATATTACACATTGTGATGCCAGATTTATACCCCTTGGCCTTTCTTCCTATTTGTGCTTTAACCCCTTTCAGAAGAATTGAGAAGTATACTGAAGGTCTAAAAAGAGAACAAATTAAATTACATGCACTAATTTTGATTTTTTTCCTGTCTTGTTTTGGTATGATTATTGTGGTAGTGAAATTAAAGTGCTAAAAGTGTTTGTTGTTTTAATTTTCAGTAATGCATAGGTAGGTCTTAGTTTTTTTTAAAGGCAGTGGGTACTTGCACTGTTCCCTGACCTGAGAGAGAACTCGTTAGCATCCATTTTAAAGCACTGCACACTTCAGGAACTTCGAATAGTGCCTTTAGGTCTTTGAAGTTGTGCATGAAGGTGTGACTGCAAGTGGTAAATGTTAGGCCTTCCGTAAAGACTGCAGACTCATCCCTCATTTTCAGTATTCATTGATAAATGAATTGCTTTATGTGTAATGGTGCAGGAGCTTTGTAACTAACGTACTGTTCCTTTACACTGATTGCTGATATTTTTGGTAGTCTGCCACATGCAAACTATTCCAGCCCAGAAATAGTGTGCTATTTTTGGTTTACTTCCTGTGATATTTCCATCAGTAAGTGGTTACTCTTAAAAGGATAAAGATGGCTTCAGCTTGGTATGAATCGTAACTATTAATGAATGATTTATTTACAGGATTTCGAGCACCGGAAGTTGCCAGAGGAAATGTTATTTACAATCAGCAAGCTGATGTTTATTCATTTGGCTTGCTTCTTTATGACATTTTAACAGGAGGAGGTAGAATAATGGAAGGCGTGAAGTTTCCAAATGAATTTGATGAGTTAGCAATACAAGGAAAGTTACCAGGTATGCCTTGTTTCTTCCAGTTTTAACATGAAAGTAGACAATTTGTCCTGCCTCCTCTAAAAAAAACACCTCGTGTTTTATGTATCTGACAGTGATCAGCGGAAGAGGCTAAATAATAGCAATTTTTAGAAACTTCTCCTAATTTTGCACAGTCTTCAAATTGTGAGAAATAGGCATCTATTCATCATTATGTTGGTATAATTTCATTATAATTTCAAGGGAACAAGCTGGTTCATTTTATAAAGAAATAGAGATTTTGTGTACTTGGGATTCTGTCCAGACCTGGCTAAAATGAGTATTGCTGGAAGTACCTTCTAAGACCATGTCTGGACTTGACCCTTACATATCACATTGATTATGCATATCATGTACTAAGTTAAAAAAATTCTTTCATCATGATAGACTACATAAATCCATTATTGAGAAGCTGCTTATCTCAAAATCTTCAAAATACATAAAATCCACTGCCTTAAAAGAGCAGCCACCACCCCTAATGATTTTAAATAGTAATTCCCTTTTAACTTCTCAAGTGGGTGAAGTCCCTGCGTAGCTACAAAATGTACTTCGTATTCCATCTGCATTACAATATGTAGTTGTTGGTTGCTGACATGATGTAGTCAGCTGGACAATGTAACTCATGGTGTTCTAATTTATTGCCCTGCTGTAGTGGATATGCTCATGAAATATTATTTAAGACTGAAAAGTCACTCCATCTAGGAAAGGGCAGCAACTGTACCAGCTAATCTGATATGGCTTCTCCACTAGAGAGAGAGATGTTTTTTTTCTTCGTAAGCAGAATATTCCAATTCATAGCTCAGACAGTTTAAACCCCCTCTGAAAAGAGGCCATCCCAAGAACTGATGACTAAGTATCTCTTGAGTGCAGCTATCCATTTGGCTGTTTTCTGTATTATGAGCCCTATGAAATAATCAGAAGTATTAGGTTCTGGAGATAATACAGCTCCATCTGTGTACATGCTTATCATTTATATATTTCCATCAAAGAAAGGAGTTCACAAGTAAACAGAGCCCATCGTTTGCTGAACATTTGTACATTAGGACCTGAGGGAACAGCCTGAAGCTGCATCAGGGAAGGTTTAGGCTAGATATCAGGAAAAGGTTCTTCACCGAGAGGGTGGTCGGGCACTGGAACAGGCTCTCCAGGGAAGTGGTCACAGCACCGAGCCTGCTGGAGTTCAAGAAGTGTTTGGACTATGCTCTCAGACACATGGTCTGATTTTGGGTAGCCCTTTAGGGACCTAGGACTCGATGATCCTTATGGGTCCCTTCCAACTCGGGATATTCTATGATTTTATGATTCTATTCCTCATTCACATTATGGATGTGTGGATGTTGATGAATCAAAAAAGAAAATGATGAAGAAATAATGAATCAAAAAGAAAAACATAACAAGCACCATTATTCGTGAGTGATTTGTTCCTAGAGAGGCCAGAACCTATAGTGATGAGATACACATTCAAAGCACTGAGGGATTTAAACTTCCATATTTCATAAATACTATATGGAGTTGTTTGTCTAAATTGCTATACATTTTATTGAAAGTTCATCTGGATTCCCAAGCACAGAAAAATAAATTTTGAAAAACAAGTGTTAATAGGAATTGAAAAGACTATACACAAAAACTACATGCCCTTGAATGGTCAGCATGAATCAAAACACAACTCATATATCTGTGATTCAGTCCCAAATATAGAGGACTGATTCATTTGCTTTAACTGCTTTTAATGAAAAAGACTCCAGCTCTGTGACTCTCATTTTTCTCTAATAGCAGATGAGCAATTCCAAGCTATTCATACTGACATTTTACCAAGAGTATGATATTTCTTAGAGCACCTTTGTAAGAAGTTAGATGAATTCTTAAAATAAGGAGAAAGTTATTCAGAACTTGCAGTTCTACACTTTGGTAAAGGCTGGCTAAGAAGTTATCTAATTTTACATTTTAGATCCTGTCAAAGAATATGGGTGTGCCCCCTGGCCTAAAGTTGAAAATTTAATTAAAAAGTGTTTGAAGGAAAACCCTCAGGAGCGACCAACATCTTCCCAGGTATTGCTTTGAGTATTTATTAGTATTTTTGTGATGGATGATACCACGAAGTTATTGTGCTTTCTAAAAAGAAGTGGTAAGTTTACATTAGTAAAAGGCACAGTGTTTTTTCTGTTGTTTTCCTTTTCTGGAACAGAAACAACCATGGAATATTGCCTGCTCTTGCTATCCAGGATAAACGGTTTCATTCACATCTACCCACCATTTATCGTAACATTCTGTTTTTCCCTGTGTTGCTCTATAGTGACTGTATTGAGACAGAATGCAGATTACTTTGTGTTTTTTACTAGAGTTTTGCAGAAAGGACTTTGTTGTATAATACCAGTGCAGTTAGCTTACACTGTTCCATGCATGTGAGAGGAGGAACAGTGGTGTGGATCTGAAACATACTGTCTGTTATCACACATCATATTGTTCTTTGAAATGAGTGAAATTTTGAAACGTGCTTTAATCCCATTGATTTCCTGAAATTTTAATTGAAAAATAAGAAGGGTGAAGGTAAAGTTGCTCAGTGAACAAAAGTGGTATACAAATTAGCAGACCTGCTGAGATACTGTGTCTGTATTCCATAAAACATTGTTATCTATTCCTTGTTATTTATGTATCACTGTACAAGCCATTGTTATTACCGTGCGTATCCTGTGGCTTTCTTTGTAGGTGTATGAGATTTTGAATTCTGCAGAGCTTATCTGTTTGATGAGGTATGTTTCAATACCCAGCACTTCCACGGCAGAGTGCATGGTAGCTTCCAATCAAAGCTGCAAGAAGGCAGGAATCTGGATAGGCAATGGGAACACAGAAAAAGCACAACTTTCATTTGTTAACCTAAATACAGATGGACATACTTGTGAGGTATGTATGGAAGTTGTCGTTTATTCTAATTTTTTGGCACCCAGATGTATTTCAGAGGAATTAGCTGCATTTGAACAGTAGGATATTGCTTCTGGAAAGCTCAGCTTTGGGAGATTTTTGAGAGATCAAAGATTGCTTATGTATGAGTCATCCTTGCATCCACGGAATGAAGCAGAAACACAGTCTCCGTTCCTCTTTTCCTGCCATCCAGCCTGAACTTTCAACTAGTACTGTCTTTCTACTACTGTGCTTCTTTTTTACACTCAGATGGAAGCTATTTCTAGCATGGAGGCTAGGACAAGTAATAGTTATACAACCCTTTGTGTCTCTACCTGCCCTAACAGTCAAGCTAGTCTCTTACCAATTGCTCTCTTCCCATGGATGTCACCTCCTTCTGCCACTCTGGGCAGATTTGCTTGTTGTTCATCCCAGTCCTGTGCCATCAGAAAAGGGAGAGTTCTACCCAGGTTTGATGTGCTGTGATGTACCTCTGTTTCTCTTTGTCTGCCAGAACTGAGTATGACTTACCATCAAAGCTATTTAAATTGTATTTCCATAAAGTATCTGTCATCTGTTGACCATGATACATTTGAATTAGTAGATTTGGTATAAATTTTATGCCTTATTTTTCTAAAACTAAGATGGGAAAAAAGACCAATTGTTTTCTTGTTAGCAAGTAAACTGAACCTATATTGTGTAGTTCTATTTGCTTAATGCTCTGATGGCTTTGAGACCTTCATTAAAATAGAGAGAATTTTTTTTTTTCAGTATTCATCTTAGAGATTTTCCTGTGTGCTGTTTGAGGGGTCCTTCCCAGGACTCTGAAGATAGATGGTACAGCTAAAGATATGTTTTGCAGGGATTAGATTTCATGGGGAAGATCTTCATGGGAAGACCCAAGATCCAGGAAGAAGATTGTACTTTATTACTAGCTGTTTAGTAGTATTTACCCTTACTGAAAACATAACCATGTTGGGTTTTTTTGTTTTGTTTTGTTTTGTTTCTGACTCAGGATATTGCAGATAGTAAAATTTTAAGTTTGGCATTAGTGACCCTTCCTACTGAGAAAGAAAACTGGATTGTAGCAGGAACCCAGTCTGGTTCTCTATGGGCAGTTAACACAGAAGATGAAACAAGAAGGCATCGTCTGCAGAAAATGTCAGATTCTATCACCTGTTTATACTGTAATTCTCTTTCAAAGCAAAGGTATACATGATTTTTAAATATTTTGGGTTACATGTTGAAAATACCACTAAACAGAGATGTTCATTCATGCAGACAGTTTTGTTCAGCTCCTTATTTTGCCTGTGTTTTCACTTACTTTTGTAGCCAGGGTAACTGGAGACTACATTCCTGAACACAGGTGGTTGTATTTGCTTTTAGTGTTCAGTAAAACTCTTGAAATAGCAGCGGGTACTAATTTAAATCTTTCTTACCTGATTACGGCATTTCTGTAATTAATTACTTTATTTTATTTCAGCAAACAGAAGAATTTCTTTCTGGTAGGCACAGCTGATGGCAGACTGGCAGTGTTTGAAGACAGAGCAGTAAAGGTAGATTTGCTCTTTCCTGTCTATTCTACAAAAAAATATCAGTAATATGTATAGCAGCTACTGATAGTATCTTTATTTCCTGCAGCTTATTTTTAAATTGCTTCTCTAAAACTAAAAATCATTTTCTGTGCAGTCTTAGAGGAACTGCACATGTTTTACAATAAATGTTTTAACCAACAGAGTTAAGAGGGGAAAATTATTTCTTATTACAGGACTTTGACAGGCATGGCTAGAGAGTGACAGTAATAGTTACTATTTAGAATATTCTAGCAGATATAATCTCCTTTATTTATTGCTGTTATAGCTCCTTTTTTCTTTTCAGTTGCACTACATTTTTCCTCTGTAGAACAGATATCTGCAAAAAGACAATATTGTTTAGATTCTCCGTAGGTCAGAGTTCTGCTCACAGAACAGATGAAAAAATGCCAGCAGCTGTTCATGTCAGCTGGTTCCCGAGGGTTAGGCCTGCCCATATGTAACTTAAAGCAGTTACACAGTTGCAATCCATTGCAGAACTAGAATATGGCCTTGTGTGGGATTCCTCTAGGATATGGATGTGACTTTCTTCCCAGTTCTTGAACTGGGCCAAGGTTTGCAGAAAGTATGAGTCCCAGCTCCATCCTATTTCTGCTCGCACAGGCTGTTTTCTCTGGGGCATTTATAATGAGACTACAGTGCTTTTCAGTCCCTAACATTCTGGCAAGAGACCACAATGGTTGAGAAAATCTAGCTGTGTAAATATTCTGCAGGTTGTGTGGCCTTGTTTTAACAGTTTGTACTTTGTATGTCTCTATACTCCTTGTTTCTAATGGAGGGTATGTTTCATCTTGCAGTGTAAGGGTGCAACACCTTTGAAGATACTAACTATAGGAAATGTTAACACACCACTAATGTGCTTAAATGAATCCTCATACTTATCTGAAAAAAATATAATCTGGGGAGGCTGTGGAACAAAGCTTATAGCCTTATCTAGTGATTTCTCTGTCCAAAAGCTGATTGAAACAAAGACAAGTCAACTGTAAGTTTTTGGTTCTTTGTGTTTTTTTTGTTTTTTGTTTTTTCTTATGTAATGCTACTTGGCTCTTTTGTTGTTTTTATTAAAGATTTCTAACACTAGTTTGATATAATGTCTTGTTCTAGAGCTTTTTTTATTAATTCTTGTTTCCATTATTTTCCTTCCATAATATCGATGAAATACAGTGTGCATTAAAATAAGATCATTGAGTAATGTTTGAAGTATTCATCACTGCTTTTAAACAAGGGATATGCATTTTTACTATATAAAGGATTTATGAAGTCAGTATATATTCAGAAAGTGTATAAGTGCTACTGCTCAGTTTTTCTTCCTTGATTACATTTGTCCAAGCCCTGATTACTTTATTTAGAGCTATACCTGCATATTTAGCACAGCATTTGTCCTTACACGTTTGTTTATATGGTATGTGTGTATATCTTTGCCCTATATAGATAAATCATTTATGACTGCTGACCTCTCATTATTTAGAAATTAGAGACTGAAGTTTTTGGAGTATTTGCTACAATTTTTACCTGGGTAGATCCTGCTCTGAAGTTAAGGGGAGTTTTTCCTGAGCAGGTTATACAGTGTTTGATTTTATATTAATAGAGATCATTATTTTAGGAAATGAATTTGCTTTGGAAAATAAGATGTTAATATGAAGCAAGAAACTAAAGCTTCAGTACAATTCAGCTCAATGGCAAGATGAAAAGTATGTCACAGGAACATCTTAAGCTTTGTGGAGGCAAAACTGTTCACAGTTTTGAAAATGAAGTTGACAAAAACAAGTAACATTAGGCAAAGCAGCAGTGTTACTCTCTGAGTCTGCTGTCAGGCATCTGTGATTTGGAGCTGCTCTTCAAGATGAATTTAAGAGTCAGTAAAATAAGCTAATACTATTAAATTGCAGAGCCAGTAATATTTTGATGTATACAGGCACAGATCTCGCAGGAGAGACAAATTCATATGTAGAGAAAAATAGACAAGAAGGCTGTCAGCTGCAGTGAAACGAGCAGAGCAAGATGAGCTAAATCTCACTGCTGCTTTTCGGCTTAGTCATCTTTGTTGAGTGACCCTTTATGGTCTTGTGGGCCCTGTGGGAACTGGCAAGTATCTCCAGACATTGAAAGGTGGAGTTTGCCCTGCTGTGATGTGAACGTATGTGATTTGAGCAGATAGATGGGAAAGATTTATTAACAGATTTTGGGCATTGATACATCTCCAGAGATATCATAAGATTCCACTACTGTGAGAATTTATTTCAAACTGTAGGAAGATTATAGCAAACCTTCTCAGTTTCATCCTAGCCAGCATAGGTCTCAAGGCTGAATGAATCTCTTAACAGTTATAGAGAACCTCACTCATAATATTCAAGCTTTTCTACTGGGTATTTTCTGTGATTCTAACTGGAGTTATTCTCTCTTCCAGGTTCTGTCATAAGGCTTACAGTGATGCAAACATTATTTCAATAGTAGTAGAGAAATCTATCTACTTGGCAAAGAAAAATAGCCATTTTGTGGAAGTCTGGGACAAGAAGACAGAAAAACTTTCTGAACTAATTGACTGTGCGCATTTTCTTAAGTAAGTACTCTATTTTAGATTGATGAACTGATGCATAGAAAGCTGACTAACAGATTGCCTTCTCTAGCATAGTACCTCACCCTTCTGGAGGTAAGGGACTTGCCCAATTCTTTGGCCAAATGCGGAATTCCTTTACTCTATTCTGGACCAGAACTTCAAAATACCCCATGCAGAATCTCAATTTTATAAGACCCTTATTATATTTCACAATTTGTGATTTTGAGAGGATATACTTAACTCTGTTAAAGAAAAAAGAAAGTCTTTTGCTGTCCTTACCTGATCTGATAAGGTACTGATGCTTTTGCATCCAGTTACTTCCTGAATCCCCTGATTAAGAATGTCGTCTCTTTAGATCAGAGTTTTAGTAACAGTGACAGTGATATACATTTGCATTTAAATTGTTCCTCTTCTTTAATATGCTACGTCCATTTCATTTTTATGATGAAGCTAGGAGCAGCTCTAGGTGTGTTCCTCCCACTTTGCAGTAACATTATTCTCCTGCACACTGGGAGAAAACAGAGAAGTATACCTGTCCCTATTTAAAGGTCTTTTCAAGCACAGCAGCTGGGTCTTAGAAGTCCAATAGTTTTCATCTCCGATTGTTTAAAGTAAGTGAACTGATTAACATGAGATTTTTGCAATTTGTCTTGATGAACGATCATTTAAAAGGCTGGTATTGAGGGATTCATTTTAGCAGCTGTGGAATAGTGTCCCACCAGAATTTAATATAAATTCTCTCCATATTTTTAGGGATGAAGTAGAAAAACTAAATAAGGAATCAAAACATAAAGTTTCTTATTCTGGAAGAGTGAAGACAATTTGCCTGCAAAAAAATACTGCATTGTGGATAGGGACAGGAGGAGGACATATTCTGCTGCTTGATTTATCAACACGTCGCCCTGTACGAGTTATAGATAACTTTTGTGATTCTATTCGAGTCATGCTAACAGCTCAGCTAGGTAAGTAAAGCCATCAAATCACGAGTACTTTGAAATCGGTGTCAAATTTAGGATTGCTGGCTTCCGTTTGACATGGTGTTCCAGGAACAGATTAGCATTTTCCATGTTCTGTCCCTTCATTCTATTCTACTGCTGTCATCTTCACTCAGTGTCAGACAGGCCAGTGTTAGTTGAATACCAGCCGGCTGTCATAACTGTGCCCATGTAAAACAACAGCTCTTCCTTGGCTGGTCGCTGATCAGCATGTGAATGCACCCCACCTTCACTGCATCCTTTACGCCATGCTTCAGCACATCTCTCACTGTCTTCTGTCCAGTAGTCTTTATCTTGATCTGTGTCCGCCTGTGTTGTTTCTCCATCTTGTTTTATGCTTCTGGCTTCTCCCTCTGTGGAGCTCATTAGTTTTAATTATTTTTCCTTAATTGCTAATTTCCTAGTTTTCTTCTCCCATCCTTATTCAGGAATCATAGAATCAATTAGGTTGGAAAAGACCTTCAAGATCCTCAAGTCCAACTGTCAACCTGACCTACCAAGTCCCATCACTAAACCATGTCCTTTAGTGCCACATCCACACGTCTCTTAAATACCTCCAGGGATGGGGACTCCAACACTTCCCACAGCAGCCCAGTCCAGTACTTGACCACCCCCTCCATGAAGGAATTTTTCCTAATGTCCAATCTAAACCTCCTCTGGTGCAACCTTGAGATTGTTTCTTCGTGTCCTATCACTTGTCGCCCGAAAGGAGAGACAGACACCCTCCTCACTGCAACCTCCTTTCAGGTAGTTGTGGAGAGTGATGAGGTCTCCCCTGAACCTCCTTTTCTCCAGACTAAACAACCCAAATTCCCTCAGTCGCTCCTTATAAGACTTGTTTTCTAGTCCTTTCACCAGCTTCATTGCTCTTCTCTGTACACACTTGAGCAACAGAATGTCCTTCCTGTCTCACCAGTGCCACATACAAGGGGACAATCACTTCCCTAGTCCTGCTGGCCACACTATTTCTGATGCAGGCCAGGATGCCGTTGGCCTTCTTGGCCACCTGGGCACACTGCTGGCTCATGTTCAGCTGTCAGCCAGCACCCCTGGGTCCTTTTCTGCTGGGCAACTTTCCAGCCACTCTTCCCCAAGCCCATATTGCTGCATGGGGTTGTTATGACCAAGTGCAGGGCCCAGCACTTACCCTTGTTGAATGTCGTTCAAATGGTTCTTTCAGGCTTGGGTCACAGGCAGATAGCAGCAAAGCTGGGAAAGTGCTACAGACTTGGACTCAGGGTGCAGATCTGTACGTATGTGCTGTCCCTGTCACCATGGCCAGTTGTTTCAAGCTGCTATAGGCAAACAGTAGTTTTGGGTTTTCAGTGATAATTACAAACAGCCACAAGAGTGTAATTGAGTAGGGGGCACTTCTTGGATGTTGTAACTTCCTTCACCCATACACTTTCCTGCACCTCTCCAAAACCAAATACAGGCCATGTCAACTCAGGCAGTCATCGTACTTCAGTGGTGCACGCTCTCAAGATACACGTTACTTCACAAAAGTAGTCTGTGGCACAACAAATGTATTCCCATCGCCTTTCACTGTTTTGGAAAAGACTCTAGAGTTCCTTTGTCATTGTGATTTAAAGTGTGTTTGCTGTCAAAAAGACTCCAAAGCTGCAGTTGTGGACTCAGAAATACACTGTAATCCTGCTGGCAAATTTCACAGTTGCAGGCTGTGGATGTTTTCTCATCACCATTGTAAACTTCATCCGGGGGCTGTTTTTTCCTTTTTGGCACCAGAAGTGTCTTCAGACTACAGCTAGCTCACAGTGCTGACAGTGTTGTATGAGTCAAAAAAAGCCTCCATCTTCCTCTGATTTGCTTCTGCCTGAGACAGCAAGTTTGTAGAGTCTGTTCAATCCTCAGCTGTTAAAGAGTGCCAGCAATAGAGTCCAGATTCACTAACACAGCATTTTGAGTCCTTCTGGTCCTGATAGCTACAATATTAGTGCTATAAAGGGACTGGTTTATTTCCAGTATTTTGTAAAGAATAGTTACTATGAAAAATAAGATTTCTGCCTCACATTTTTGTCATTGATAGGAAAAGTATATTGTATAGAATAATACAGTGTGACTTAAAAAGCCTTGAGTCTCATATTCTTGGTTTCCAGTCAACACAGCATTTTTAATCAAAATTTTATATACAGAAAAGGTAATACTTCATGAGAAATAGATTAAGTGCGTTTGCACAAAACTCAAGAATGGCAAGTGATACTGATGCATGCAGTTTGACGTGTGCTTTTTTCTTTTGATCATTTTCTCCCAGCAGTTATTTATAAGGGTTGTTTTTTTTTCCTTAATTCAAAGACTTTGGTTCCACTGGTACATTTGCAGAATTACTGAAAATGGCACTGAGGCTGCTGAACACCCCTTCAATAGTAACACCCTGCATCTATGAAATGAGAGAAGATAGAGGGAAATATTTTTGTATTAAATAGTTTCATTTTAAGATTAAAACATATAACATCAATCAAATGTAAATATTTTAGGGAAAAGAGATTGCCAGATGTTGAGATATCAATTTTATCTGTAGTTTACATATGAATAAGTGAATAGAATGTCTTTTTCTAATTCTCTCACCTAACAACTGACATATGATGTATTGTCTATTATATGTAGAGAACGATTAACATGTAAATATATGTAGTTCATTTTGCAAGTGAAAATTTAGAGTTTTATATACTAAGCAAGGACCCTAGTCTGAATAAGAAACATTGTACTTAAGTTCCAATCTGTACGGTACGGAGTACGGCTGGAGCTGGTTGCAGAAAAAATTAAAGTGATGAAACATCTGATCATGGAAGATGCATAGGGCTCCCACCAGCCCTCTCTTTCCCTACCTACGTGCCGTTGTTAGTTCAGAACACTTTTAATTAGCTTGTATCATATTTAGTTGTTTTGGTTTTTTATAACCAGACTGATTACTGGCACTTTCTGTTTCTGCTGTGCATTGGGTCTTCATTTGCAACCTATCCCTTCGCTAAGACTTCTGTTTTCTATGACTCTACTACCTCTGCTTGTGGTAAATAATGGGGTGCTTTGTTCTTAGGCTTGTTCAACAGGCTGGCCAGCTGATCCAGTGGTTACATCTTTGAACTCTGGTAAACCCCTACATTAAATGGAGATATGAACTGTATTGTTTTCATGTCATTTTTTTTTAGTGGTTACTGACTATGAATAAAGAGCCCAGAGAAAATCTCAGTTTTTTTGTCCTCTTAGTGGTGTCATGTAAGCTACTCTTTCTGTCCTTAAATTACAAAGTTCCCATTAAAATTAAAATTTGACATTTTATTTCTCTGAAAAAGGGAGTCTGAAGAATGTGGTGCTGGTTTTGGGATATTGCTATAAGAGTGACACCGAAGACGACAAATATCACAAAGGTACCTGAACTGTGTTTTATTAATTTATATTATTAGTGGAGTGGACACTATTATGCTTGACTACCCGCTGAGATATTTGAAGAGTTGGTGATCAACATTTGATACACTATTATCAAAATATCATTATTAGTTTTTGTTGTCTGTTGCATTTCTGGGCTCCATACAAACTAACAGTAACTTCCAAACATGGATTGGATGAAGCTACTCTTTGAAGGGCATATAATTTGCTGGAAAACTGTATTTGGAGAGTAATTGTCCTTGTCTAATTGGAGAATGTATCAAATGAATTTCCAGAGGGGTTTGTGCTAGGACAGGAATACTCAATGTTTTCATGAATGATGTGGATGAAGGAATAGTGAATATGCTTTTCAGATTAGCAGACAACACTCAGCTAAGAGAAGCCACAAGCACACTGGAGGACAGGATTAGAATTCAAAACAACCTTGACAAATAGAACAAATCGTCCAGAAGGAAAGAGGATACGATTCATTAAGGACAGATGCAAGACTTTTTACTTAATTAGGAGTGATCTGTTGTACCAGCATGAGGAAATGGTCAGCTTAAAAGCAATGCTGCAGCAAAAGGTTTATAATTGATTACAGGCTGAATGTGAGTCAACAGTGTCATGTTCCTGCAGAAGAGGCAAACTCCTTTCTCAGACCAATAGAAAAGGGGCTTCTCTGAGATGTGTGAGCTACCTCCTATGCTCTGCCGAGTTCTGATAAGGCCTCTGCTGGAGGAGCGTATCCATCTGGGACACATCTGAACGGTTAGGAATTGTCCAGAGGAGAGAAATGCAACCTATGGGGAAATACTGAAGATCAATTGCTTAATATAAAGAAAGCATAGAAAAGACATAATGATAGGCTTTAAATATGTAAATAAATTGGAAGGGAATAAACACTTCAACATATTCCCTGTGGGTAGGATAAAGACTTACCAGTTTCTGTTACAGCAAGGGAGATTTAGTTCAGACATCAGGAAGAGCTTCCTGACAATTAGGATAGTGAAGTGCTGGAACGGGAAGATATGGAATCTCCATCTTTGTTTTCTTTTTTTTTTCTAAGAAGAGTTACAATTGACACTCCGACTGATGCCCTTCACCTTTCTCCTATCACAGTTTCTGAGACTCTTGATAATGTGTCAATGACAGTATAAAGTTAAAGGTGGCAAGTGTAGATGAGCTGGCTGTTTGGAGTAAAATAAGACTCAAACTTACAGCAGTGTTTTTTACATTATGATATTCCCTGAGTATTACTATAAGAACACCTATTGCCTTTTCAGCCTTCTAATTGTATTTAAGAATGCCATTAATTATAGAAAGAGTAATCAGACTCTCAGAAACATTCAGGCCTTAGTTAGTGAGTCCCTGCTCATGCAAGTATTCTCAATTTTCCTTATACTATTAAAAGTAATGTTTCTTCAGGAATAAAGAGTTGCTTGCATGAGTGGAGATTGAAGAAGTGACCTTTTTTCAGTATACTCACTACCTTATGAAATCAGTTTTCATTTCTGGTTTACAGTGAATGGGTTTTGGGTCTTGTAAGCATTTAGGGCATATCTGCTCAGGAAAATAAGGATGAAATTTTATGCAGGCACCTCAATACTAGCATTGGTTGTAGCTCAGGTAAGCACCTTATGCTCCACAGGCACCAGAAATGGTTTCTGAAGTGCTTTTAAATGGTCTAGGAACTGGAATCCAAACCACTGTGCAAGTACAAATGGCTTGTAACCCATATCTTCATTACCTCACACATAAGGTGTCACACAACTTGGCCTCCAGGTCCTAAACATTATGCCTCATAGAGGCAATTTGTGTAATTAAAAAATGAGCAGATAAGCAAAACCACTTCTAGTTACACAATAATAATTCCCATTGTTGTCATTTTCCTTTCTTTTTTTTCAGAATTACAATCCTGTGTGTCAGTGTGGGACATTAACCTCCCTCATGAAGTGCAAAACCTGAAAAAACATATAGAAATGAGACAGGAACTAGCAGAAAAAATGAAGAGCTTTTCTTTGGACTGAAAAAACACCAAGTGCTATTCTCTTTTCTAGACTGCTATCCTAACTTACTGTGCAATATTTATTCTTGTTGCTGGGCTTTTTAACCCAAACCCAGGAAAAAAAATGCCACGGGACAGGCTCTTCCCAAATCATGGTATACCAAGGAGAAAGAAGGATGTTATTTGTAATATTTGAGAGGACAGAAAATTATTGAGAATTTCAGAATCTAAAGTATAATCATGCATCTCTTTACTTGTAAAGTTCAGTTCTGAGCAACTATGGCTCAGCTTCAGGATAACTTTGTTCATCCAGGTTTTGATCCCAGTTAAACTGGTAATAAGCCAGGAGGCTGTAAATGGCTCTTGTTTAGTTCATTATCTCTGCTGAGTTGATGCTGTAATAAGAAGCAAAATTTAAGCCTCTGTGTGCTTATTGCAGTTTGCATGTATGAGTTTTCTCTAAAGATTCATGTTTTATTAAAGTCAGAGCTCCTGACCTTGGGCATATGAAAGAAAACATTATGTTTTATATAAATAGCAGTGTTTAAAGGAGCGTATAATGACTACATTACTCCTTGTGAAAACAACAGGCAGAATAGTCTTTGATGAATAATAATTCATGAATAATGCCATGAATAATTAACATTTTTCATTGTGATCAGAAAAAAAATGTGCTAAAATAATAAAATTTCTCAGCATTCAGAATTTAAATACACCAACCAACTTCTGCAGGTTGGTGTCCTCTTGCAGTGCTGCAGTTTGCCCTGTTCTAAGTGATGTAGTCACATAGTTATGAACATTACCAGTCATATATATTTGTTGTACAGATATAAAAGCCAAGAGAAAACAGATGGTGAAAACTCCTGATCTAAATGCTGCTACAAGTTGTACCACAAAGAAAGAACCAGACTGCTAGTTCTTAGTACAACTTGCTTGTTTGCTTATGTCAGTCTGGGGAAAAAAAAAAAAAGGAACTTTGATTTATAATGGGCAAAGGTTCCACTTAGTCTTGTTGTAGTTTGTATCATTATTTTGGGGGTAAGCAGTGAAACCTTGAGGAGTGTAAGAATTGGCTACCTCTTGCGTGTAACTCTACCAGAATTTGTTGCCACACATTGTCGTTCAAGAGATGTGTTTCACTGCTCTCTGGCTTAACAACCAGATATAGAAATAGAGACTAATGTCCAAGCTGCTACGTCCAGCCTTCACCGACCTGCTCCAAGTGCCTTCTTTCTGTCCATCAGAAGACAGATCTCACTTTCTTGTTTTGATACCAAAAGAATCTACAGGGTGCTCCTGAAATCTCAAGGAGTACCCAGAACCACTCCTGAGTTCATGTCTGTGGAGCTGAACAAGGGTTAGCAACCACAAGGTTCTCAGTTCCATCTTTACGATTTTGGAGAATATGTATACTGGGACAACAGCATTTATGTGTCCAACTGTATCATTCTTCTAGTTTCTGCTATTTGTTGAGTGCATACTCAGGATTCCTTTCAGAGATGTACCCCATTTTTTAATGTATTCTTGTATTCTGCATACTGAGAATAATTTGCTATTTATATGGGATTTTATAACTCAGAAAACATATATTACCTTATAATGAATACTTTTTTTAAAAAATAGAATATATGTAATGTGATTATGTTTATTTATAAGTCATTTTGACATGTAACCCTTACACCTCGTTATTAAAACTCTGCTTTGTTAATAACACAGTCTTTCTCATTGCTGAATTTCCAGGGAGGAGCTTTTGTATGCAGCTTTTGGTGAGCCTAATCCCTTACATCAGGATGATGCAAGGTCGCAGTTTTGTGGGTTGTGTTGACACAGCTGCATTCCCACTTGCTCTGTCTCATAGTGCTTCTCTTCAGCCCTTTGCCCAGTTTCTCTTCCACTTACTGTTTGTGGCATTGAGACTGTCCTGAGACAGGCGTTTGCCAGAGATGGGAGGTGACCTGTAAGCGGTGCCATCGTCCCTGCTGTCATCATTCACCTCTTCAGAGATTTGCTGGAAAAGAGTAACCCACAGCCTGAATCTGACCTATGTGGTAAGTATTACAGAGATAACAAAGAATGACACAGACAGCAGCAGCCAAACACAAGTCATTACAAACCTGACTAAATTGGCCACTGTTGAATTTTTATTCTTTAGATCACAAAATTCTGTAGCAGTGGCAACCCACTGTGGCTATTAGCAATGCAGTACACATTCATATGGAACAAAGTGACCCTGCTGAGTCCTCCCCAAAAACTTTTTAGTACTATAAGAAGTTTTGGACACAATCCTGTGTTGTTGGTGTTTCTCATCGTTCTCTGCCATTTGATAGAGTCTAGAAGTGGCCACTTGAGCCCTATTTAGCTCATGCCATGCAGCTGTGTGTCTGCTGAGTGTGACATTTCTTGGGGAGAATAGTGACAGGGCATATCCTGTCAAATAAAGTGGACAGGTCTCAGCATCAGTCCATTTCCCAAGCGTGGGAGTACTGTGGAAGGAGGTGGCTGCAAAACAGGCCAAGAACCAGGGGCTGGCAGACAGTAAGCGTGCAGGTCCAGTACAGGAGTGCTGAGGGACTGGCATCCCCTTCCCAGCTGCAACATGCACTCTGCACAGCAACCATTGAAACCTGCACTATAAGGAAACCTTGTCCCAGAAACATCTCTACTGCCAAACTGTAAGGAAAGAGGAAAAAAAAAAGATCAGACTTTATTTCACCTTAGTAACTTCGCATTCCCACTAGTTTTAGTAGAAAAGTTTGGAAACCAGTAGGATGTGATCACATAGGAGTATAAGCTCTATCAGACGTAACGCTGCCTGTGTACTTGAGATGACATCCAGCACCTGAAACCAGAAGGCTGATCCTTACTTCAGAAAAGCACATTTGCTCCATGGGAAACAAGCAGTATGGTTTGGCTGTGATTTAACACCTGAGCTGGAACATTTAATTTACCCCATGTTCCTCAGAACCATGCAGCTAAAGGATACCGGGTTTCAGACCTAAAGACAAGGAGACTGTACAGATGTAAGGAAAGAGGAGGATAGGTTTTGTTTTTCTTTTTTTTTCTTTTTTTTTCCTTTTCTTAAAGTATTGTTCTGCCCCTGTGCTGTTGACTTAGGCTCATTCTTTTTATTGGTTGTTTACTCTGGCAAATTACATAGAGCTGATTCATCTGTATGTTAATTTTACCTTATTTCTTTTACGAGCAGTCCCTGGTTAATCCCACTCTAAACAGGTTATACAGCCTGATTTCACATCCTCCCTGGTTTATATCATGTCATTCCTCTTAATCTGAATTTTCATATTTGCTCTTGTGTCCCTGATACCCAGCCCTGCCAGTGAGCTGGTCAGTGGAGAATGCTAACATTCCTTATGCACAGCTCCTGGGCAAAACTGGGACATGTAAAAAGGGTGGCGGGAGGGTGGAGGGGGCACAACACAGTGGTCAAACAAATGCAGAAGGGCTCAGTGAGTGAGGAAAAGATGACATTCATATTTTTCTATCAGTCTTCATATAGAGAACTGTACAAACAACTCCTCGTGTCACTTTTCTCTGGCCTTCCAGTCAGTCATTAAAAATCTGAAAACAATTTCCATTACTTGTCTTAAGAGGACCAATTTTTTTCTGATTAGGATTGGCAGTTGCTATTTTTTCTGTCTGAATTAGTTCTTTGGCCATACTATGAACCCATCCCAAGACTACTTATCTGCACAGTCTTTTAAATAAAACCTTCTCCAAGGCATTTCAGCAAGTGTAAAAAAAAAAAAAGTAAATTTACATGTATTGGCTGGCCACTGTGGCCATTTTGTTACTTTTCCAAATCATTTTATTTGGTTAGATGGGTGCGTATCTTCATAACAATGTTGTTAGTTTATAAATACATTGGCACAATCAGGTGAGATCTGAGAATCATACTTAATTGCGTACCTGGATTTTAAAATTCTTGATTTTTAGGAAAAGCACAAACAATTGGTGTTGTATTAGCAACAGTGAAACCTAGTTTAGCAAAAATTTAGAAGCAAATACAAGTGAAATTTCTAGTGTTCTCCTTCAAGAATTTGTTCACTATATTTATGGACTGTACATGTACTGTATGAAGACAGCAGTGTCCATATGTGTACAGACCTTGGTAAGACTCTTCAACACTAGGTCCTGTTTGATTAAATAACAGAATTGTGAGAATGATCAAATTGGGACAACTTTTTTTACCTGCAGAGTACACTGTGGTGACTTTATGGTGCCTGGTACCTACAGTTTACTTGGCTTACTTGAACTGAGCAGTAAACTAGAAGTATTTTTTAAAAGTTATTAAAAATTACAATATACCAATGTAGCTATGAAAACAGTATTTTTTGTTGTTGTTGTTTTTAAGACTAGCCCACTACAACTCTGCTAAAACCAATAGGAAAGTAAAAGCAAGTTAAGGCTTTTTTTCTTCTTCTTCTTTTCCTCCACATTTCTTTGATTTTCTTGTTGCCTGAGAAGGCAGCAGCAGGATAATAACGCCAGGTTTGTTAAGCTCTGCTGTCAATCCCTACAAAGGCTGTCACTAATTTTTTTCAAGAAACATTTAAAAATAAAAAATAAAAATAAAAGGGTTACAGCTCTTGTGAATGTGACTATTTACTTCACTTCCACCACAGCCCATTAGTGTCAGTGACCTGAAAAGTTAAAATGGATAGAAAAGGGGAAAAGGGAAAAATGTGTGGCAATTCCATTGTTCGCCTTTTCCACACCCTTTGTTTATCTGCCCTTTGCTGGGTTTTCCCATGCCACCTCATGGTGCTGCCCTCAGATGCCTTGGCCATAAGCCTGGGAGCTGGGCAGGGCTTTTTGCTGCGGTGGGATTCGACTCCACTCACACCTGGAGGGAGCAGCATGGAAACCATTTTGCAGTCTGGAAGAACACAAGAGGAGGAGGAGAAGAAGAGGAGACAATGACAGAGAAGAAGAAAGATGCCTGGCCAAGGGCACGCAGCCCCAGCTGCCCTGGCTGGCTGCTGCCTGCGCTCCTGCAGCAGGGAAGACACGGGCAGAGAAAGGACAAACCTCGCCGCCCCTTCACCTGCCCAGCCTGCGGCACCAGGGAGCCTTCTCCTGGCGTTCTGCTCCAGGAAAGGCAGCTGCTGCCCCCAGATCCCCGGCACGGCTCCCCCGAAACCAGCGTCTGAGCCGGGAGAGATGGGTACATCATGACATCTCGGTGGCAGCAACCGCTCTCCATTTAAATCCTTCCTGAAGGGAAGGGCCATAACTCATCATGAGCTTGAAGCACAGGCTCTGGGCTCCCCCATGGGCCCTGGGTCACCCCGACTCGGTGACAGGAGCACAGTGACCCAGCCTGCCCCGCGTTTCGGCAGCTCCCACCCAGCCCTGCCCACACAGGACCATGGTAGAGAGCAACTGAGCTGCAAATAGATGAGCCTTGGTACATTAATGCTTGGTCCCGATGCTTCTCCTCGCCTTGACATCTCGGCAGTCACCTTGAAGGCATCTGTTCGCCCCCACCGCTCCCCAGCTCCCACAGGGCTGAGCAGCGCTCCTGGGCTTTGCGACTGAAACTGTAAAGCAAAGGAGCTAAGGCCAAGAGGCTTAGAAAAAAGTTGGCTTTGCCCTGTCACCTCAGAGGTCACAGTAACTACGTAAGAGCCGCAGAGCGCCCGACGCAGCAGAGGCAGCGCGTACAGCTGCCTCAGCAGAGGGCTGGGTGGCCTGGTTGTGGAAGGTACGTGGAGGATGGAAGATCAGAAAAAACGCCCAATTTTTCCTCAGTAAGTGTTGGATGTCAAGCCCAGCCGCCTCCCCCCATGCAATGGGCTGGGGGGACGCAGGGCAGCCAAAAATAGCGGCTCCTGTCATCGTCCCCCACTGGTGCCTCCATCCCAGCAAGGTGCTGCCAGGCATGGGGACGGGGATGGATCTGGCACGTTCCTCCCTGGGGGCTTTTGACAGGGATCTGGTCTGGAAAGGGCAATCATCGGGGCAGCCAAGCAAGGAGGCGGCCATCTTGGCTGCTGGGCACCTGCCCCAGGCCTCTCCTTGGGGCTGGGAAGTGACAAGTGACAGCAGCAAAACCTGGGTCCAAAGCCAGAAAAATGCCACTAAATCCCGCTGGGTTTGCGTGAGACCTTACACGAAGCGCGATGTGATCCTGCTTAGAGGGGGGCTGATGCTTCTCCCCCCTGTCCTAACCAGAGCTCTCCAGGAAGAATGACCTCTGAAGGAAGACCCCGAGCCCATCTGCTCACCTGCAGCGCTGCCAGCCCGGAAAGGACGAGGTCCCCTCCCTGCACACCTCCCGCCCGATGGCCACGGGCTGCTACGGCTGCAACTCCTCCCGCGTTAGTCTAACGCTGTCGGGTTTAGGCAGCTGGTGCATCTCCAAGGATGCTGTTAAGTTGCACTGCACAAGTTCAAGGTTCAACGAGTTTCATATCACCTAGAAAATGTTTGACTTTGGAAGATGGATTTCTGAATTTAAAAGAAAAAGCTCCTGGCAGAAGCTCTGCAGAGCAACAGCATCCCCACCTGGGCAGAGGCAGCTGGGCATAACTACCACAGTTGTTCACACTTGCTCTTAATAACCAGATAGCCAGATAATTAAGCTTTGGTAAACAATAATTTGCAAATATTTTCCATGCATTAAAATTCACCTCCTTTTTACTTTTTTTTTTTTCCCCGCTTCCTCCAAAATACTTGCATGTGCGGAGCACTCTGCAGCTGGAAAATCTCACAGCACAACACATTCACACTTTGATTTTGTTTTCCTTGCAAATAAAAAAATAACACTTTCAGTTCCCTGGTATTACAGTTAAACCCAGGGGGGACACAAACACCTGGGCTCCGCAGGGGCTCAGAAGTGCAACTCTCTGGTCCAGCATCACGACTGCACAGAGCACCGAGTCCTGCCGGAAAAGCCTCAAATCCCGATAGCTGGAGCTGAGAAAGCAACATCCAGTTTCTGCAGTTCCAGTAAAACTGGCGCCAGAGATCACGCGGCCCTGCTCCTGCAGGCTCCCAGGGATGCCCAGGGTGGGTGGTTTTGCAAAGCCATGTCACCCCTCGGTGGCACTCGCACCGAGATGAGCACTTGGAAAAGGCAGGCTTATGGGGGGAGACACCCACTAAGAGGATGCTGGTGGCCTTGGCCCTGGAGAGGAGCAGGGAAGCCTCCAGCTTCCCCAAATCCAGGCCTGGAGATAAGGGCACAGACAGGGAATCTTCACACCGTCTCCCCGAGCTCGCCTTGTCCATGGTGAGGCTCCTGGGTGGTGATGACAGCTTGTGACATCTCCAGCCCATGATGGCATAGCAAAGCTGGAGCAACAGCTTCTTCCCGTGACAGTGGAGACCCAGGCACAGCTGCCCACAGGACCCCTGCTCACCCAGAGCCTGCTGGGCACCCGTTTGCAATCACCTCTTGCCCCCGCACCACACCAGGGTCCTCCTCAACTCAAGCCAGTCTTGCTGTCTCCGTTTCACACCTCAAATTGCTGGTCCCCAGACCTTGAACATCTCTCTCTCCGTGTCTAAACAAAGAATCACAAAACCAGATTTTGCCAGAATCCTTGCATGTGGAAGCCAGGGGAAGGCTTGTGTTTGTCTTCTCCTGCACAGAAGGCAAGCTGTGATGTCAGTTTCTGCTTTAATGAATTCATGGACCAGCAGTTCAGTTTTTGGGTCTCTGAAGTGGACTGAAGCAGCTGTAGACAGCATGCATAAGAGAGCAGCTGTGGCTTGAGCCCCAGAGCAGGAGGAGAGGGGAGCACACCCCATGCTACTGCTCAGCTCCATTCTACCACCTTGAGGGCACGCAGGACATTCTCCCTTCACACCTGCATCTCATGGGCCAACCTCCTCCCCAGCCCCTGCACCACCCCGAGCAGGTCATTATGCCTTAGCTGCAGTCCTGACACAGCAGCGTTTCCACACCTTTCGGTCCTTGGCAGGGCTTTGATCGAGACCTTGGAAGGGCAGAACAGAACCACCACGTACCACGCGCCTGGGACAAGTCAGCATCACCCCCTGAATTCGGCATGGCTGCATCCATCCCTGCCGGTGAGCAGCTCCGGCAGAGCGCGGCCACACAGCTGCCACCGCCCCCCGCTGCTGTCGGCACGGCATTTCACCTCCTCCTTCCTATTTTCATGTAATTTTGGCAGTTTTCCATCAGACTTCCACATCAACATCCACAGGGTAAACTAAGGATGGGACCAGGAACAAAACTATTTCATCACTGCAGAATAAGTGCTTCTAAAGAGGCTGACACAACGCTATCTTTATTTCCCTGAAGTGACACCAAAAATTCTAGCACAGGACCACTGAGGATTACAAAAATAAAATCTTCCCTGGGGGTCTAACACAGGAGCAGGAATTCTGGTGGAAATACTGGAAATAGGCTGAAAGTCCTCCAACACACCTTCAGCTCCAGCCACTGTGGAGCTCAGGGCAGTCTCTGTACCACCCAGGTCTCAGCAAAGACATCAGAGGACGCCTGGAGCGAGGTGCAGGACAAGAGGTGACACTCGCTTCCAGGCCCCCGCGCAGAAATGAAACACAATCAAGTTCCGCACACCCCTTCCTGATACAAATCAACTCCCATGATCAAAGTGCTCCGAGTTCCTACCGCATCCCCAGGGCAGCTCCTTAGCTCCGAGTAAGCCCACGTTGTGCTGAGAGGGCAACGGGAGCATCACGATGGGAGTGGTGACTGTGACTGCACAGAAGTCCCTCAGTGAAACGGTCGTCTTGTAAAGGCTGAAAAGGGAAACCTCTGCTTACCAAAGCAGATGAATGTATGGAAACAGGAATGCTGCTACCATCTCAAAGCACCTCAGTCTCATAGAAGACTCATCTAGAAAGACAGGAAAAGGCAACACTGCCTTGCTCCTGTGCCAGGAGGAACTAGAAATGCTTAGGAAAGGACACTGAGCCACGGCAGAAGAAAAAGATGAAGCACCTCACAGCATTTTAACTAAACCTGCTGAACATGCGTACCGGTGCTCTAGCAAGGTACAGGAGGGCAGAACACCGACCTGCAGCACCAAGCCTCTGCTAGGGCACAGGAGGCAGCAGGCAGAGCCCCTTAAGGCTCTGAGAAGCGTTAACAACCGCACATCAGCTGCACACGCAGGCGAGGCCGCTTTCTCTAAACAAGAGACTACCACCAGGGCCAAAGACGTGACTCGCATTAACCGAGCGTCGGTAGGGAAAAGCGTCTCCACAAAACCTAACTTTGTAACTAAGCACTGACGCAAGGAAGAGCGGATGCACACAGAGGATGTATCCTCCAGTACTCCCACCTTCTGGGGTACCTTCTAAAAAGAGGCTGAGATCTTTGCAAGTATCCAAACAAGCCCTTCCAGCCTCANAAAAAAAAAAAAAAGCTACAGCACTTGCTTACATTAGAAGACACACAGAGCAGGGAATTCTTAGTAATGTCACCAGAGATGTGATCAATGTGATCACATTCTTCCTGCTTTAAATAGGGTTGGCAATATATTGCACAGGACACCCTCAGTGCCGTATCCTTTCATGCCGAACCAAACAGCCAAACGACAAGGCAAAAGCTGACTCCCTGACCTCGCTTCTGTCTGTACAGCTAATCACAGCTGAATTTATCCCAAATACATACCTGCCTCTGACAGTTCCTAAGCAACTGCGCTGACTGCTCGGAGCTCAGTTCATCGCGTCAGTCCCCGAGAAGCTGACGAGGACGTGCGGCAGGGCAGTGGCAAGCAGGGGAGTCCCCGCGCAGCCCCGGGCAGGTCTGACCCCACCAGGGCGTCCCCGGCCACCTCCCGAGCTCGGGACGGTGCCAGGGCAGAGCCGGTGGCTGCAGGGAAAGGGCAGGCACCGCACCCTTGGTGTGCGGGTCCCCAGATGGGTGCTTTTTGAGCTGGATTTTCTTCTAAGCTCAAATTACTCAGCTATTTCCAGTATGAGAATTTCAGGGGAGTGTGGGTTTGATTTTTTCAAGAAAATCTCCTTGGTTAATCCAACCCTTCTTCTGCTACTGAGCATGAACTCATCTCTTCCTCAGTTCTGTGCCAGCAAGAGCCCCAGAACATCTGCTAGGAAAGTCAGAAGCAAAGAATGGAAAGAGCCCAAGGAAGGGAAATTTTCTTTCCCATTCTTACACCCACTTTACTCTCTCCTCATGGCCTATCCTGCAATAGGCACTAGTACAGACTCCACAGAAGGTGGGAAGAGTGACGAAGCAGCGCCCAGCACCACGGCTGTAGCCGCAACATACAGCAGAGGCTGTCCCAGTAACTTCCACAGCTTCCCCATCACAGCAGCTGCCTACGCACGCTCTGGCACACCCTGCTCCTGCTGTGCCCTCACATGATGCAGGAACACTCAGACAGCAGACACTATAATTACACAAATTTACCCCTTATATCAGCTCACAGTCAATGCCCCCCAAGAACTCACTCTCACTCGGTTGTGGATTTTGATTACAGTTTCAGTTTTCACCCTGCTGGCTTCCTTCTGCAGCACTCGGCAGCAGAACAGGCACCTGTACCTTGCATGGCCTTCCCCTGCCCACGGAAACACCTTGCCCGTCAAGGACCCGCTTCCCAGCTCCGTAGCATAACCCAAACAAGCCCCCAGACTGCGCTCCTGCAGGTAACGGGTCTGGCTACATCCTCACCTGTTTCTGTCTCTTCTTAGAAATCTTTTGCAAAAGGTATCAAGAAACACAGTAGTGAAATGTGACATCCTAATTCAGAGATTTTAGAGTGATTTTTCAATGCTGTTCAAAATTCTGGCTCTCAGGTGATGGGGCCTGAAGGTACTCTGTCCTGCTAAAAGAAAAAAAAAAAAAGCTTGCTGTGTTGTCCTGAGCCCTAAAAACAGGGTTACTTGAGAAATACCTACTCACATTACTTCCCCACCTTCTCTTGGAAGTTACAGCACTTTTTCCCATTTAGTTACATCTAGGACTTTTCAGCGTCATTTATTTCCCCTAGGCCTACAAGTAATGCATTTTGCGGGGGGAGCAGGGTTTACCAGCCATAACAGGCTCCTCTCTGCCCTCCCCACCTCCCAGCACACAGAGGCGCTGGGAGAACCAGCTCCTGGGGCACACAAATGCTGGGGCTCGGTTTCAGGGCGCTGGGGGAACCCCCACATCCACACACAATGCTCAAGCTCTTGGACAGAGTCTGGACAACCGCGTTCTCACTATCGCAGCCCATACCCCAGGAGAGAACAACAGCAGCAGGGCAAAACCCAAACCGTTCCAGCTGGAAGCAGGACAGATTTTTTTGCCCAGAAACACAGCTCGGGGGGACAGGGCAGCCAGAGCAGTCTGCAACTCTAGGAAGGTCAAATTTCTTCCTGTGTTCCCTCTTCAGCATCACGTTAGACCCAAAGATAAAAATACATAGTTTTGACCATTGTTCCTGACCCAGAAAATGATCATATTAATCTACTACCTCATACACATCAAAACATCATCAGGATTTTTTTTTTTTTGTTTCCCTTGGGGAGCCCATTCCTTTTTTTTTTTTTTTTTTCCTCTCTCCAATGCTACACTCTCACTTACTGCCCTCAGTGCAGATAAACATGACAAAAACTTCATTTCAATAAACTACTGTTTTCTCTGGACCACCCTTGCACATGCTGGCTAAGCTAATTACAGCGTGTGGTACAAGGCTAAGTGGCACCAGCTGTAACAACCAAACCCTCCGCAGGGAGAAGGCAAACAGCACCACAAACACAAAGTTCAGCTGATCCTGCATTCAGCCTGCAATGCAGCACCTCAGATCTGGTCAAGCCCAAATTTTCTTCCACTAGCAACCAGCTGTCACACAGGCTTTGTTCTAGATAGAACAATATGAATACACCACACGAGGATTTAAGACACGCCAAGCCACTTGGCTATTTTATGTGAGAATAGAAAATAACATTTAAGTCCTGGTACAGAGAGTCAACAGAGATCAAAATGTCCACCGGTGCGGTCTGTTCCATGCAGCTAAGAAACAAGTGTTAGGACAGAGCCCAGAGCAGAACCAGTCTGAGCAGGAGTAGGGAAGAAGCCTCAGAGGGAAATGCCAAAGAGATGTGGGAATCCAGAACTTACAGCTTCTGATCTTCTTGCTCACTAAGGACAAGAGTTTGTTTCTCAAGCTGCTGGAGCTTTAATCAGCATTAAAAAAAACACAGAACAGAAAACTGTAAACTCCAAAAATAGAAAAACACCAAATTTGGCTGTCAACCCCAATGACCTGGCTTCCTTGAACTTCTGGCTTTCTCAACAGTCAAACTGAACAAAGGTCTTTCCTTGTTTCCCACATTTTATTTAGTATTTCATGTAATTTCTCAGTTTAGGAAGCCCTTTGATTTGCATAGCAAATCAGCTAAATTTTTTATACTGTGCTCATTGCCAAGATCCAAGTGTCCAGTAAATTACATTAACAGAAGTCAGCAAAATCTGACAACGCCACAGAGACTTTTATTTTCCATAGTCAGTCCTCTTTTTATAATATTCATTCTATGGTGAGCAAGGCCAGGGTCAGCATAATCTCCTAATATATTATTAAATCAGTTTTGCTGAGAAGGAATCACACTATTATTTTTTACCCTGGTGGAGTAACTGTTTAACCACAGGTGTGTGCCAGTAGTTCAGCAGTAAGATGATGTCCTTTAGTTTCTCGAAGCACCGTCTACATTAGTAACATTCACTCTCAATAGCATATTTACAATATAAAACTGATATTGCTCTTTTCATTTATTTTACAAAAACCTTCATGAACAATAAGGATTAACTCTGCATATCCCTTCCCATCATTTGTCTGCAGCTAAATGATTCAGATTCCCTGAAATCACCCACTACCTGGAGACCACCTCCACTGCTCCCTGCCTGGACTAGCAGACTGCCCAACTGGCCTGAATTCCGTGTTTCTACAGTGTCTAACTGAACCAAAGCAAGGCAGTTTCTTGCTCTTTTTCCTCCCCATCTTCAGGATTTACAAACCATGGCTTACATGCTAGCAGCAGGGGTACAATGAAGGTCGCATCAAAGCAACTTCTTTACTAAGAAAGGGGCGCATAAGGAGTTTTCCTGATCTTTTGCTAGGGAGTCAAGACTACACTCAAAAGCCTTATTTAAAAGGCTTCTTATTCCAACTCAAAAAACAGTGCCAGGTACATTGGAACTCATTCTGAGGCCTCGGGCACTTCCACAACAAACACCAGAAGTGATGTTCTCACTGCTGGCTAAGCGACTGGGTGAAAACACAAAGGAACTTGCCTGCTCTGCATTAAGGAATGGTGAGACTACAGAAAGGCAGCAGCTATGACCAACATTATGGCTTGGGCTCCATCCTACTCCCTGAGTTCTCTCTCTCTCCCTCACGATTTTCCAGAATCGCTCCCCACCTGTAAGAATAGTATCTTAGCCCCCAGTTCAAACCATTACAAAAGAAAAGAAAACCCAAACCCCAAACCCTGTTTGCACACCTAGGAGAAAAAAAAAACAGCTTTACTGCTGTCCCTCTGCCTGCTGCCTAGCCCTTCCACACATCCCACTTGTTTTCTTTTCTCATTGGAGCCTGCTAGCCTTCCCAGGCACAGAATCAAGATCAGTAAGCAGACACTTCAGTGGTTGATGACAGTCATCACAACGACATTCAGCTTGACCATGAATACTGTACTGGCAGGCACGCTCCTTTAATCCCCAGAAGATGGTCCACCTCACTGGTCTCAGAACCTCCCTGACTCCATACGCACTTAAAAAGACAAAAAGTTACATAAATTGTTTTGTTGTTTCTTTTTTTTGTAGAGCCTTCATTTTTTCACTGCCCATCAGTACTGTCTCTGCATATTGCACAACATTTTCCTTATAAAAAAAAAAGTCTTCTGTGTCAGGCAGGAAAAAAGAAAATTCTCTCAGGAGGCGCTAATGCGTACTATTGTCTGTAGTTAGAGGTAAGTGGTTGCTTGTGTGGCCATCAGGAACTGGAACCTAGTCAAACAAAAACCAAAGTGTTATTAATGGCTTGTCTGGGAACACTAATTCCCCACCCCCACCCCAAAAACACATTTCTTTATTCTCAAGCTTTTCTTGTATGACTTTCATCTGGCCTCTGAAATTTGTACAATTTTGATTATACAAACCTATTTATCTTCCCTTCTGTCCTCCCACTCACATAACCTTGCCAGCTGGCAAACTTCAACACAACTTGAAGAGAAAGACAAAGCTACCTACAGGCTAAGTGGAAAAAATGAAAGTAAAATAAAATCAAGTAGTTTCTAGAGGAGCATTACTATTAATGTCCAATGAAGGGAAATGTAAAGACTGCTCAGCTCTTCCACGCTGCTTGATAGTAGCCCACAGGCTACCCAGTAGTAACACTGAACCCCTGCAGTACACAGTGCCTCCTCTTCAGTCAGCAGGCAAGCAGAAAAAGAGTATGTGACAGAGACTGATAAGGCCAGGGAAAACAACTAATTTTTATAGCAATGTGAAAATAAAAATAATATAGCATGGATGATAGAAGGAATGTAGCAGAGAAATCTGTAAGAGATTGGTTTCATCAAGTCAGCTTCTTAGAAAACACCTCGCTTCCTTTTCTGTTAGGTTTTCCAAGTATTTTTAAAGACTGCTGAATCTCTGCTCACAGGGATGTCAAGGGGAGGGTTTTGTGAGCATCTTAAATTCTCCTGGGGCCAAGTCCCAGAGTTGTCCTGTTTTGTAAAAACTGCAACTCCAAATTCTTATCATCCATCTTCAGGTAGCTGTACCACTTATTTAATACCTATAAAGTAGTTCTTCTTACCGATGTAGATCTGTAAGAGCCCAGTCTGAAACGGCAAAAAATAACTTCTGCTACAAATCTTCCAAAGCCGTGTAAGATTCCTGCAATGTCAAACAAGATTGAAATTGTCACAAGTAGTAAGACTGAAGTATTTATGGAAATATTACAACAAAACTCTACATGATACTTAAAACATGATACAGTGCAGTAAACCAGTACATAAAACACTAAGAGATCAACTTAAAAAAGGAAATATCAAGGAAGGAAATAGAATTCTAACATTCTGAAATACATGAATAAAAAAAAAAAGGAAGGCTATCCAAACAAATGTAATTCCCTCTGCCTGGCTTCAACGGGTGAAAATACATTCTGTGAGACAGAAACACCTACTTTGAAAGACAGCTTTTAGTTCAAGGTCTCTTTACTATGCCCTCTTTGAGTGAAAGCCAAGAGAACAAGTAACTTGTAAGCAAGATACCCTATTATGTCTTGACTAACAAAGTTAATTGTGCCTTTTTGAGTTCTTTTATTTCCTCTGAAGACCAAATCCTGCAGTGCATTGTTAAGTTACATGAAGAAAATCCTCCCAGTGACTTCAGATGGAAATGTTATCTCAACTTTTGGCACTGATTTAGCACTAGAACCCAGCTATAGAAAATACACGGAATATCAGAAGGAAACAGCAGGCCCCCTCCAGACACAGCATACTGGGACACTGGGAAGGAGCAGCTTTTATTGCACATTTCAGTACACACAAATGAGCACTTTGCCCTAAGCCTGCCTGAGGTTCAGGACTCCCTGTAATTTATCTGTAACATACTCACAGTAACCTATTAAAAAAAAAAAAAAATCTAATAGGACATAAGAGGGAGAGCACTGATAGTTACCTGTGGTTGAAAAAATTCCCCCAATAATTCCACAGAGCCGTACTAAGAACTGCCAAAAAGGCATGTGCTCTTCTGTCACCGTCACCATAAGTGAACTGATATCATACTTCATGAATATTCCTGACACTCCATGGCTGCCAGCTGCATGGTTAATTACTCTTTCCTGGGGGATGGGAGAGAAATACAAGTTAGTTGCACCTTATTAGTCACAAGAAAAACAATCTTAATAGATGTGATGACAGAACTACTTATTAAGAGAGATATGGGTCACAGTCTTGGTCTAGCCTGCGAATTCAAGTGCACTGGTGTAATACAGTGCCCCAACTCCTCCTACTTTATGTGCTGCTATTAATCACTTAACTCAGGATGAGAACTTCAGGAAAACATTTACGTTGTTGAACAGCCTGAGCATGGCAATTTTTTCAAAAGGTGTATGCAAATCTGCATACTGTATTCAAGAGCATGACAACATTCACTTAGAAGATGGTCAATCAGGCAAACTAACAAGGAAGAGAAGACGGAAGGTAGTTAAACAGAACCTTGCCATTGCCTACTGACCAAACCAATTTCTTGTTTGTTTGTTTGTTCCCCCCTCCCCATCTGTTTTCCTAAGCTTTAATGGTCTTTTGAGGTCTAAAGATGAAAAAAGAATACCAAGTTAAACACAACGCCCAGAACTCCATCATCAAAAGATACATACTTCTTTTTCCTCAGACCATTTTGGTCCGCTTCTAGCTTCTACTGCTGCAGAAGATTTAATTTTTGGTTGCTAAAAGCTACTGAAAATAATTAAGCCTGTATCCTGGATATCAGTGAAGCCTTGCTAGGATGAAATCTTTCTAACAGATAAACACAGTATCTCAAAATTCAACAACAGTGGAGATGATTCTGCCCACATCTTCCAAACTCTGCTTCCTGTTATGTTCACCACTGACAACTAAACTCACCGCATTCACGTTTTTAGCCATGGCTAGCTGGCCACCTTTCTCTGGGTCTGCATATGTGCCTACTCTTACACAACAGATGTGCTAAGAGCAGTTATTCACTGAACAACTTAGTAGCCTTTTCTTAATAGCTCATCTGCTAGGGGTGTTTGGTTTCCAAAAGGTAAACACAAGCCAGCTTTATACCTACTGAGAGCAAGCAAGGACATAATGCCACTGCCTCCCCTGTTGGCAAGTTTTTCTGCTATTCAACTTGAGACAGTGTTGCAACTTTCCTACAGAATAAAACTGCCATCCTCATCTCTGAACTTCCTTTCAACCCAAGGCTTCCTCCATACCTTTCACTTTAGCTGTTGTTTTTAATTAAGCTTCTTCACAGAGCTTTTTTTCCTTGGCTTGTGAATAAAAGATCAAAACATAGCTCAGGGTCCAGAAATGATGAGACGCATAGCTGGTACATATAAGGCCTTTCTTCCTACTTACAGCAATCTTTTAAATGAGTATTTTATGATTTGCTCATGTACCATGCTGCAATAACTACGTTCAATATGGATTCAGCATTAGAAGTTTCTCCAAGCCCAGAAGAATTGGAAGCTCTCCAGTCTGGAGAATAATTAAAGTTAGTGGTTCAACAAAGGCTAAACAAGATAGCTGAGAGATAGAAATGCTGTGGGTTTGGTTTGTTTTTCATACAAGCTACCTTTGTTTCCATTTCTAACACTCCACAACCAAGTTCATGACATGCAATTTTCACTCTATTTCCCACATGGACAAAAACCTAACGGATTTTTAAGGCTACACACAAGATTACAGACCTGTAACTTACAGCATTTCCCCACCACCATTAGCATCTAGTGAAGTAAAAATGACTGGATATCTATCATTAATTCTAGTACCAGACTCCAGATTTACAGATGCAAAACACTAACGCAAGAAGTTAGCATGCGTCACCAAGCATATATATTTTACCATCAGAATCACATTATTTACAGATAAATCCAGTGCACTGGAATATTCTACAAAGTCTATGTTCACACTAAAGGAGTTTTCAAAAATTAAGCCTCAGTTCTCACATTTGAGCTTTTGTTAAGACCAATCACTGCTAGATTTTCCCCTGCATGGTTTTCTCTCATTTCCACTTACCCTTTCTGTCACTGAAAATTGATGAGTTTCTGCTGAAATTTTATATGTATGGAGTTTGGTTGGCACAACTGTGATAAAATACTGAAACATCTGGTTGTCTAGAAGAAAACAAATCTCGCTGTTGAATTAAGTACAGACTAAAAGACCATCTGAGACACAGTCACAAAGTCAAACAAATAATGCTTACAACAGTTAATCAGCTACACCATTTACACTAGAGGCATTCTTCAAGGAGTCCCAGCACTGCCAAGACTACTTCAGCACCACCTACATGAACAAAGTGTCCATGAGCAAGGCCTACATCATATTTGTACTCGGAGAAATTCACATTTTACCCACGCAAGGAAGAGATTCATTACAGTCAGGCCACTCACAGCTACAAATGCAATGCGTAGCATTTGCCAGGGCAGTAGAATGAGTTTCACAGTCACATTTTACATGATACATACTGCCTCAGGCATATCTATCTTTACAGTGGTTCAAATAGGTTTTAGGCATTTAATTGTCTATATAAAGCCAGAATCCCTTAAAAACTAGTTATGGTTTCCTCTCTTGATTAGACAGTCTTCTAGAGAATTCTTCTAAAGCAATCAGCAGGCTTATGCATTTACGACTGCTCTGTCTTCATTCAATTCCCTACGAGAACAAACATTGATAAATTGTAACAATTTATTTCAATTACACAAAATCTTTCTGGCTGGAACAGCCAATGCACCAAGGACTGACTCTGAAGCAACAGCACCTTTATCAGGTTCTGGGGATCACTTGCATGGGGAATGGAAGTCAGAAGATGAGATGGAGGCACCTCTGTAAAGTATGTTACTATACTCCTTTATTTATACATGAAAACAGCGACTGTATACAAACCCGTCCTGTAGTTGCCTCACAAAATGCATCAAAGAAGCGACAAACCAGGTATAGGAAGAGAATCTAAGACCCCTGATGCCACGAATTCTTTGTTTTTGTTGGTGGTAGGCTTGGTGTTTTTGTTTGTTTGTGGGGTTTTGGTGGCTTTTTGTTGTTGTTTTTTTTTTTTTTTAAACCAAAACAGACTTTTTCCCATTACAAAAACAATTGGTTTTATGACACTCCTCTGTAGTGCACAGTTGCAGAACTTTTTGCAACTTTTTCGGGCATACAGTAACTTCAACACAACACAAATCTGGACAAAACTGTACATCATCTTCAGCAAAACACTGAAGTCCAGCAATACCGATATTAAAAAGACACTGACCATTTAACATGCCACGCCAGTAATCAAACAGCACAATGTTCACTATGAAATTCAATAAGGCATATTATTTGTAAGTCACATAACTCATGAAACATGATAATGTTTTATATGTAATTACTGGGAGAATATACAAAACAAGTGCTTTTTTTGAACACCCAACACTTACGATCTGATGCTATTTTTTCTGTTCCATCCAAGGGATTGATAATTCCTGGAATAAGCTCTCCAAATGACAGATGATCTATTCTATGTGAGAAGTTATAGGCTGAAAAACAATACAGAGGAATGAAGCGATGTTTTTAAACTATGAGCTTCTGTACCTTTCTCAGAGAAAAAGACCTGCCTATTTCTCAGCTTGGAAAACACAATAATTAGAGTACTTTTAACACCAGCGTGCATTTCACTGGATTTGTGCTTGTGACTGTATCAATAAATCCACATACTTGTCTCAAACAAAATTCAGATTCAAAATATTTACAAAAAAATTCAGTGTCTGTAGAAAAGAAATTCTAAAATAAATTGTATCTGTATTTGAACCAACCTAGGAGCTGAAAAGAGTCAAAATTTCATGACAGGAAATTTCTTGTTTGCCAAATACTGACTTTCTTCTACAATTCAGGTTGTTGTACATAATAGTATTAAAAAGACTAAAATTTCATAAATTAAATGTACAGAGGAAACACAAAGCAACTATCAAGTTATTATATTGCCTGCTTTTGCAAAGATATGTAAGTTCCACAAGATTATACACTTGTGTTAACGTAAATTCATGGGCAGACATTTAGAGATCTAAACCATTTAAACACCAAGTTCATTTTTCACAGGAAGTTGCCCTTGCCACTCATTAAGTATTGCAGCAACACATATTTAATATCTAGACTCATAACCTAAAATCAAAGCTTCTAGGGATAGAAGTCAAAAATTTTTAACCTTTTGAAAAACAGATTTTGCAGGAAATTGGTATTTTGCACTGAAATACAGGAATTTCATATGGTATCTGTGTTCCAACAAAATACATCCAAGATTCCTGTGTTATCTTTATATTATCACCACTATAGAAGCAACCTAAAGGTAATACTAATAGTGTTAAACGTATGAGGGGAGGGGGGAAGGTTAAATGACTACTAAGTTTCTTCTGCAATGCAACTGCCCAGCTAGAATATCTCTGCAGCAACAACCTACATTAACATATGAATCAGAAGACAGCAGTCTGAAAGAAATGATACTCCTTCATGTGGAGATAACAGAAAGAACTTACACTCATGGCTTACAAGGGCTGCCAAGTGTGCATGGCCTCGAGGGTGTGGTATTGCCCTAAAGAAAGTAAAATAAGTTTTATGGAAAACTTGTTTAATGAATCCACGCAGAAAGACAGTTTTCCTAAACAGGACTATGTAGAAAAATTACCTCTCCCCCTTGATTTCAACAAATGGGAGAGGGAGACGGACAGGGAGACGATCCTTTCATTTACTTATATATGAGGACTACAATAAATAACCAGGTAACAACCCTAACAATGAGATATGAAGCAGGCCAGTGAAGAAAGCCATTAAAAAAAAAAGTACCAGAAGAGAAAGAGGAACATGCTTAACAGAAATAGAAATGTAATGAGCAAAAGGAAGCAAGGGAAAGCAATAGATTATTCAGGGTTTGAGAACTTGAGACAGAAGAGAGAAGTGATGACAGTCCATATGAAAGGCCAAAACAACTGTCTTTGAAAAGGGCTTAAGAAGTTGGACATCTAGGTGCAAATCAGAGAGGTGGTTCAAAACCAGGTGGAAGAGACATTTGGAGAAATATCCACACAAAGACGGCAGTTGGAATTACATGTGTTACATTAGTTAACTGCGCAGTAACACAGAGAAGTCTGGACAGGCCCAAAGAATAGAGGCGGGTAGAAGCAACCCACTCTGTGTCACACGTTAAAAGAGGACCTGTTTTCAAGAGTTTTCATCCTGCAAGTCATTGGAATTTGTAACCACTACACTGGATCCAAGAAGAAAGCAAGCTTTAATAGCTTAGAAGAAATTTGTTTTAACTGTGCAAGAAAATACACCACATGGAAAATGCATGTGTATGGGACAGTTAATTAAAACAAAGTAATTATTCAGAAGTTTAAAAGCATACACACACATACACATGCATGTACTACATACAATGTAGAAGACAGGTTTTTTTTTATTTTCAGGAACTGAACAGAACATACTTGCCCACAGTTATGTGAAAATTCCCTGCCACTTTATTGACATACAGATGACCATGAATTCTGCATGCATCTGGAGACTGTAATGAATTATCTTCCCTGTTTAAACAAAAGCAACATAAAGAGTACTTGAGAATATTCACTAATAGAAATAACAGTAGTATAATTAGATTTTCTTTTTCCTGGCACAAAGATATAGCATTATCATCTACCTCTCCTTATCATATTCTTCTGGAAATACAGTAGAAAGGTACAAGGGAGAGAAATGAATAAAGGTCAGGCTGGGGAAACCAACAAGCTTTTGTTCAGACTAGTATTCAGAGATCCGGCCTACAAAGCTAACTTACAGTAAACAACACAAGACCTTACATATATCTTGCTGCTCTGTGAATTTTTTTTTCCAATTACTTCTACCAGATACGGTTTGTTCAGAAAATTTTCTTGCTACAGTGAACAGAACAAAATGTATGTCACATAATGCTGTAGCAAGAATAGCTTTCAGCATTTATTTTTTATGAAGCTTTCCTCTTCCCACACTTGTTGGGATTTCCACAACTCAGAACATATTTCCAAATCTGCTCCTCAGAGGGAGAGGAAAAAGCTACTTCAACACACTTCAAATATAAATAGCATCTCAAATACTGCACTAGCAAGTGTCATGGAGGCATAGAAGGACTTAATGCATCTGAAGGTATCAACTAAATGGAAAGTGATTTTTGAGCACTTTCCAGCCTTGCTTTAGGAAGAAAAGATGCATCTAGTCCTCAATAAGGGAGATGAAAAAATGTAAGACACATATAGCGTTTTTGGTGTTTTTTTTTATTTATACTTTGTTCATATTTTAAGGGGAAAGGAATTTCAGCTTCCATGTAGACTGCATTTTTCCTTTGAAAATCCTAGAGCATCTAGATTGAGGCAGACCAAGCTTTCTACGCATTAGTCTCTCAGTGTTTTGTAGTCAGTTGGAATAAAGTGAAAACAGCAAGGTTTATCCAAACAATTTTAACACTGCTATCTCAGAACATGGCATTTACTAACAAAATATTTTTTATTCAAAGGTTGCTTCTTTTAAAACCATGAAAGTATTAAGTCATAGCTAAAAGGAGGACTTTTTTTCCTCCAAGTTGCTGGATAGAATAATATTCTTCCGTTTAAAGAAAACTCTTTTTTAGTATTGCTTTGGCATTGTTAATTAATTCACATTAGGAAGGAAGCATCAGATAAAACAGACTAAAAAAGTGTATACATGTGTGTGTGTCTATATATATATATATAAAAACACACACATGAACTGTAAACCTTCTCCATGTTAGAAACCCCAGAGGTTTTCATAAAACAACAGCCCTCCAAAACAAGTATCAAATACACTACTTTAAAATGCAATTAAAAGCAGTAAGGTCTTCTTTTCTTCCAACCTTATCTTCAAGAAAAAAATAAAAATCATAAGCCTAAGAAAAAATGAAGTCTAATTAAATGGGGTGGGGGAGGACACCCCAACTTTTTCTTACCGTGGTGGCAGTGCTGTAGAAGCACTTTTAAAAGCACTTTTGAATATCACATCTTGAAGAGAGTGTTCTTCCTGCAGCCTACTCTGAATTAGCTGCAGCATCCTAAAGATTATACAGACAAGTGTGTGAAAGCATGCAACACAGAAACAGAAAATAAATTCACAATTATCAGCTTCAGTTGCAGGTTATAAATAGGGAAGTTAGCAAGACCTCATATCAATATCAAAGCGCTGCATTAAACTTTGAGAATCATATTTTATACAATCAAAAAAATAAAAGTAAAGATAGCTTAAAGTTCTGGTGTTAACAGCAGCATGTTACCAAAATACCAAAGCTAGACAGACTCCCAAATAAGCTTCAGGGGGGGTTTGTTTTTTGTTTTTGTTTGTTTTTGTTTTTTTACAGGGCTATCAGCACAATGATCACACGTAACCAAGCTATTCCAGTTTAAACGATTATCAGTGTGAAAACAAATGTATACAAAAGATTCGAACTCATTTGCTTTTGCCCGAATGTGCCAATCTCTTACTATGGTTCAGCTTTGACACTCAGGTGTCAAGCTATCCCTGTCACACATCTGAAGCCATAATTAAAACCAGTGCTACCAAGTATTTGTTTGATAACGTTGAGCGAGTCCACGTATGTATCTTGGCTTGCAACTGCATGACCCAATTCCACAAATCAGTCCAAACCCAATGCAGGAATTCTTATTGAAATCAACTATTAGAGCAGTCTGCAAGCCTCACATAAAAGCACATGTGCATTTTATGCTTGGTCTTGTGTAAAAGAGTAAAAAGAAATGTTTCTCCCACCCTTTTTTCAGACATCTCAACCATCTTCCGGAATAGTATAGCTCAATTAGTAATACATCTGTCAATAGAACAAGATGAGCTATTCTGGCAAACAATTCCTATTTCTTCTCACGACAGCAAAGAAACAGTTTTATAAAGAAAAATAATCTTGCATTCGTTATCACACACAAAATTAAGCAAAACCTCAAGTATGCTTATAGTAAATTCATTACAAATGCCTGAAATGACAGCATTTCATTAAAAATAGTGAGACAATTTTTGTCATAGCAGAGATCTCAAATGATGAGAAAAGCAAAGTAAATTAATTTTCTTCATTGCTTTGCATTCTTAAATTACAAGCAGGAGCTGTCAGCCCCAAGACATGGCTCTGTCACGTGATTCAGGTGTACCTCAAGGTCGCTTCCATTACAAGTAATACAAGCATGCATCTCAGTACTTTAGAGTTACCTTTGCCATTCCTTTTGTTGTGGGCTGAGATCAAACACTACCTGAAACAAAAATAACACACCTAGTAAAATACACAGGAAGGGCAGAACTTCCATTCCTGAAACCTAAAAGAAAACTGGGGGGGTGTGAAGTTGTGGGAGGCCAGAAACAAGCCCACACTTGGTACCACATACTGGAGTTTATGAAAGGATTTTGCACTTTAAATCCCTCCCTGTCCCCCCCCCAAATTATTCACTTGTTTTCATTTATAACTTCCGTATCTTTTCCTAAAGCTCTACTAATTTGAGTTAGCAGTCCCTGCCCTTCTAGCCTTTGACTAATACAGGGTAGAAAAAGCAATAAGCAGCAATTTAATTCTAAGCAATATAATTGACATGCATGATTTTGATGCAAACAGCAATGAAATGAGCAGAGGAGCAATCACTGGAAGACAAGAGTCCAGGTGCAGCTTGTTTATCTCTAGGGTCATCGAGCATGTCTTTAAGACAAACTACCAGACTTGCTATACTTCAATCAGCACAAGAGTATCACCAGTAATATCTCTGTGCTGAACTCAAATCTACGTATCAGTTAACACTGCTGTGCTCCAGACAGTTAATTACAATAAACGCTCAAACCTACCCAGAGCTAAGGCCAAAAAAGATCTAGGGGTTCCTTCTCTCCAAGATTATAATCACTAGGGCAACTGCTAGTATGCAGCAGCAACACTAGTGTAGAGAGGAATGTCCAGATAAAGAGGAAATGTTACAAGAAGAAAACAAACAAAAAACAAAAACAAGCTCCTTCCCCTTCCCGAAGGGGATTTCTGAAGGGAATGTAATAACTACAGCAGTAAGTTACATTCTCTAATAGGTTTTCTGTAAATGATAAATTACTTTCATACAGTATAATTACTTCATAGGTTATTGTATTATGCAAGCAAAACCACTTTAAGAGCATAGGCTCATACATTTCCAGCACCTTCAGTTCGCAACACAGAAATTAAAAGGATACTTTTAAATTAATCTTGCCATTCCATATTACAAGGATATCATGGTGACTTTTCATTTTCTTAGAATCACAGGATTCTTCTACTTAAAAAGCAGTTAGATCAATTCTCTTTAGAGCTCTGATAGTTTTCCTTCCACATCAAATATTTTAAGCATTTATCCCAAGAATCTGCAAATGTAAAAATAACTAGCTGTAGGAATCAGTAGCTTGTTAAGAAGCACTGACCTGGGTGTCTGCTGTGTTCAAATCTGCTGTATTTGCAGAGAATGAACACACACAAATCACAGAGCTAGCCTATTTCCTGCAGTGAGCACCACACACCTCACTCAAGGATCAGACAATACTTGGGGAGGTTCTGTGCAGCCCAACTGTGGCAAAAAAA
>VXAA01004439.1:929661-993058 GCA_013399115.1 Anseranas semipalmata | reverse complement strand
TTTTTTGGGGGGGGGGACGACAAACCACACCAAGTTTGATTGTGTGGCATTAACCAATATTTAGGGTATTTTCTGTTGGTTTTCATGATAGCTTCACAGTCATTTAATCTGTGATGCATAAATCCCCCCATTATAGTCATCTGGTTCTATCGCCCCTTGAGATCTCCTTCTGGGAACTCAACTGACCACAAATAAATCACATAAGCAAGTGACTCAGCATTGGCTCAGCTCAGGATCAGACACAGCCAATAGCTAGGAGAAAAGTGATTTCTAGTGATAGCAATTTACAGTGGTTTAAATTGTCACAGAACTGCAGGCTGAGTGATAAGCCTGCACAATCTAACTGGAAAGTCTGCAGCAGGAAGTCTCCCAAGTCCCATAACAGCTTCTTAAGCACCGGAGTGTCCTTTTCTTCTGTGATAGCTTCACTAGGGAAAGAACCTATTTTAGAAAGACCTCAAGGTGAAACTCCTATCTGTCTGAATGGATTGGAACGGAAGGAGACAAAACTTGACATTTTGATGCTTTTCCTTACATTTCTCATATTCTTTATTTTTTCATTACAGAACCCTTCAGTATTTCTGACGTACAAGACATCCAATTAATATACATATATTTGGCTTGTTACCATAGCAACTAAGTCAAACAGCTTTTAAAGTTATCTGAATTCCAGACGTGTGACATTTAGAGGTGCTCAGTATACAAAATCTCCTTTAACTTCACACAGAATCAAAGGTGCCTGACACCACCTTAGGAAGAGAGGCAAACACAATCCAGAGAAGCACATGAAATCAATGGCAAATATATCTTCAGTGATCTTGGGGCCCATAACAGGAGACAAGATCAGAAGCAACCTCTAGATAACACAGTTCTAAGTGCTTAAGTTTCATCTCCAGCAGCATGAAGTATAACGGCAACATACTAACTGTAAAAAACTAACGTCATGCAAACTTGGTGGGTTTACATAGCTGATGAGGAGCTACATATTAGGATGTCCTCTGAATTGTTAGCAAATAGCTCCTCACAGGTCTCCTTCATCAACACACCTACACTATTTTGATTTCTTCATTGCAGCAATCTCAGTTTTTCTTCTTCACAGACTCCAGGAAAAAAAAAAAAAAACAAATCAATCAACAAAAGAAAAATTAACCCTCCTTAGTATTTCACTTCTATTTCAACCATAAATTGTTTGCAGGTCACAAGAATATCTCACATCTATTCTTTCCTGAAAGGCAGACAACATATATTTGAAAAGGAATTATAATGAATAAAAATTACCTAGTAAAATCCTTGTCTACTTCATATTCATATTTCATCCATGTGTCTCGATACACCATAAATTCCATTATAGTCAGGAAAGCTATCGTTGTAAATGCTATCAGAGAAACTGAACAATTAAAAAAAAGTTAGACTGCGAGAAATATTCAGAAACATAAGCAGGACAAAATTCTAACACTCTAGAATCCGAGTATTACCAGCACAATACTGATATCTTTGATTGATTTCTAAATCCGTAAGCTGCTCTTAGAAAAGTGTTCTCATACCTACAATATTTCCTTTTGCATAGGAGAGGAAAAGAAAAATTCATACCTTTACATCAAGAAAGGACTTTTTACATTAAGTACAGTCAAATACTAGAATAATGGAGAGACTATGAAATCCCTGGAGGATTTAGTAACAGGCTAGATACTCCTCAGCACATAAAATAAAATGCAGACAAATCGCTGTCAGAGTTGGTCTAGGCAAACACAATCCTAACTTCAAGAATGAAGGAAGAAGGTGAACTTTGAAGTCCCCTCAAGCCTCCACTTTTCTACAACTTATGTTTTTATAACAGTTTTTTTTGTATCTAGTTTTAAAGCCAAGAAGCTGGCAGGTAACAGAAAAGATATGCATTGTATACACTGTCCAGTAAGCAAAAGGTGCTGTTCTATTACTTGTGGATAGCAACACAGTCAGGACTGCCAACCCCATTGCTTTGAAAAATTCCATCTCTGGCCATAAGCAACATGTAGCTATCCATTCTGCCAACAGCTAAGTAAGTGCAGAACTGATCTGAAGTTATTATTAGGTAAGGAAACTAAATGGTACATTTTAATAGCATATGTGCCTCGCTTATCTCCACTTCTCACACTTGCAAAGTTGTGCAGTGCAAAGGGAAGATCACCCTACTGCACAGTCAGAAACATGCCAAACGCACAGAAGCACTTGCTATGCACCTGTTGTTAAATTAAGGCTTTTGTTAAGTTGAAAAAACTGCAGTTACGCAGCACAGTAGTGATTTCTACAGCTTCTTTACACTATATGTTTTCCACCTGCATTCTGTGGAGTATTTCTGTGGAGTATGTAAAAGGCAGCTTGAGAACAACAAGCCTGCTGCTGATAGGCTTCAGTTCACTATACTGTGGTCTAGAGGTGGCAGCAGGGGAGTAAAGCCACTGTGCTATTGGATCAGAAAAGAAAGATTGTGTTCAGATCAGTAACATTTCAAGTTCAAGCTTTCACTTGAAGCTATGTAATGCTCATATATATGAAAACCTCCATGTCAATGCACACCGTGAAAGCAGATGCACTAATCAGTTAATTATTCCAGCTATCAGTTTCCTCTCGGAGCCCAGTAGCCCAGCTATGCAATATGAAAGCTGAAGCCAAACTGTCTATCCAAATCCACAAGGAAACAATCAGAGCAGTAGATGCCTTCTGGGTAACTCTGAGCAAAGGAATTTGTGGACTTGAGTAGCAGAAAGACTTTTAGAACAGATCTTTTCTGAAGGCTCTCCCAGCCCAGAGCCAGAGTCAAAAACCAGCCTGAGAGACAGGTCCTTCTCTCATAATGGGTTTTAAGATACTGAAAAGCTGTGAATAGAGCCCTGGTATGTTCTGCATCCCTGTCACACCAGAAAGTGAACCTGGTACTTTAGTTCTGAATGAAGTGGAAAGACTATATTCTATGCCACTATAAAATTTGAATAAGACAATCATATACTGTCATAAGGCTATTGGGATAAACCATATAAGGCATGCTAAAGTAACTGTTGGTGTTGAGAAATCCTTAAGGCACCCTTCATCAAAGTGAAGTTCTTATAAAGTATGATGCTACACCAGAAAAGAGGGATTTCTTTTTATGTTGTAATTTGCAGGAAAAAAACAACTTGCTTGCTTCATCTGGAACTGGGCCTTTAAAATTAACAAAGAGTTATTTCATCACCTTGTAGAGGTTATTTTGCACGTACAACAATCCTTTAACTATTAACAGTGTGATTCAGGAAACAGCAGATACGGATCCTTGTGATATTTACTTCTACACTACAAATTGTGTAATGACTTCGAAGGTTTATCTGTAGATTACAATTGCTTCTTGTACTTTTTATTCAACTGAGTTTCAGACATAATTATACATGAGAAGATTTTTGTTCTCTATTTCAAACTGCTAGCAGTTTCCTATCTAACTGTAAGCTATCCCAATAGTCCAACAGGTGAAGTTGTTACTTCTGTATCAGGATACCTCTCACCCAACCCAACTACAGGCAAAATTTCCTTGTCAGATACAAATAGAAACTTCTTATAGCCACAATTTTCTGAGAGAAGCTCAAGTGACAGTACAAGCATATGCCCTGGAGTAAAGTGGTAAGTTCTTCCAAGGGCTTCCCTTACTCTTGATATCGACTGCATCTTCAAGACAAGAAGTGTTAGTAAGCTCTTCATCCCGATGCTCAATTCAGCCACCTCTGAAGAATTTTTCCTCTTTTTTTTAATGAAAGCACAGCGCTGAATACAGGCTGCATTTCACTCCATGCTGATACAGTCTTACTCAGAAACTTTATACAGAGAAAAGGAAAGGGCTTAGTGGGACTCCACAAATCAGGAGGTTTTATTATGGCCTTGGCACACCGCACTTCCAGCTGTAACCATTTCTAAGTGTTTACAGTGAACCTTTACATTCATTTGAGTCTCTCATCAGCTTTACATAAAAATCTCCCTTGAGATGAGCAATGACCACATCTATTAGGTGAAGATGCTACGTCTTTACATGAAGGAGATCAGCTCTGTCAGTTCACAAAAAGAAACCAGGATACCAATTTTGGCTAGTTTTAAATGAACACAGATGCCTGTCTTCATCCTATTGAAGCTTCTATCCTCAGAGCACACTAGACTGAGCTAACAGCCAGCATGAATCATGTCAGCACCTCAGTAAGGCCTACCTGTTCCTCCGCTTGCTGAAGTCTCCACATAGCTTTCAGGAACCTTTGGGAAGGCATCCAATTCTTTCATCAAATTCAAGGTCTTCTTCCGATTCAGTCGCCTCATCTTCAGCACAGTCCTCCACTTCCTCCTTCATATATTCCCTCTGATTTGAGAGTAAGTTTTTGTGATTAAAAGATACAAACGGTATTGCTCAGCATCAAAGCCAACTGACAATAATAAGGCAATTAAAACCTAAGTAATGTGTTTTTCAGGAAGACATACTAGACAACTGGATGGTCACTCTTGCTCCAAGAAAACTATTGAAACTGGCAGGTACACTGCTGCATACGTTCCAGCCACAACCAGTATATTCGGCATTTAATTACTATGATTCATTTCTTTCTCAATGAAATTCTTATTCATATTGGATATATGGAATTTTAATTTAAAAAAAAAAAAAAAACAAACTCAGTTCTGAAGGAAGCTTGCTAAACAGACCGGACAATGCATGGAAGTCATTGACTTAGAAAAGAATATCTAATTGGCTGCATAAACTCAGGGGGATTTCAAACTGCTCTGGGCTCCTATATCCAGCCAACGTGGGCACGTTATATGCTGAAGGGAAAAATAAAAAATTTAAAAAAATATATGCATTTTGTATTTTTACTTTCACAGCTTTAGAATTTTATGATGATAGTAAAAATAGGATTTTTTTTTTCCTATAAAAATGCCCCCAGAGCAAATCCTAGCTCTGTCCTTCAGAATCCTTTTTGTCCATGACACGAACTCAGTTCCACTTGGAGTCATCGATACATTAAGTAGCATGATGCTGAGAGAAGCAGCCTGCCCAAGAAACAGTTTTAAACTGTTTCCAAACCATGCAAACACACTCGCAACCCTGTCTTGCCAACACTGCATGTTTTAACAAGCTGGCACCACTGCTTTCCTCCTAAGGAAGTGCTGCACTTTGCCCAGAATTCTGAAGCTAAGAAAACCATCGTGCATCTACTGTATTGGAAGAATACATCATATTATCATACCCTATTTAAAGACACTAAGGCAGGCAAGCTAACCTTCAATGTTAATGTGCGAGACGCTCCTCATCATCATCTTGTAGAAAAATCTGCTAATTTCTCTCCCCCATTCTAAGAGCACATTAAGCCTCCAACTTGGCCTAGAGAAATTACTTAAGAGCTATTCCTTGTTCTGCCCCCTCCCTGGTGCTATGCAGGCTTTGCTACTGTGAAATAACGAAGGAATAAGCTTTACTGGAAATGGAAGTTAATACACCAAGAATCACAATCTACATCTGCAATTTCCTCATTGTGCAAATTTGTTTCAGATCTTAGAGAGAATATACAGACTCTGCACGTGTTGGGGGCAGCAGTCAAATCAGCCTGCAGGGATCAACAAAATAACAGTGTGTTGCAGAGGATTCAAAGAAAATGCAGTTAAAGCGGGCAGAGAAGATGGATGCTGGAACAGGAGTTTGGTTATGCAGCATCAAAAAAAAAAAAATCTGGGAATTGAGGTCCTGTCCTTACTACACCACACAGTTGTGGTTTAAAGAATCACCTCAACTCCACTCAAAGTGGTTTAGGGAAAAGCTGGAAAACTTAGGCACAAGGATAAGGTAAAGCTGCTGCTTTGACACAATGACTGGAGCTGTAACATTTATTAGCACAGACACTGGACAAGGTTGCCTGCTGCCCTACAGTCAGCCCTGACATCAATTTAGCCCCATTTCATATTCACCCTGTTTTCTCTGCTGTCACGTGTGGAAACATACCTTAGATAGGTTCACGACAAACTTGGAAAATCTGAAAGCACTTTACTAAGAAACTTTCTAAATCAGCCTGCATGAGTAGGTACAGGCATTTCTGTAATCTAGCTAAAAATACCGTATTTGTTCATGTTTCTTTAATCCCATATACATGGCCCTGCTTTCTGTTAGAAGCAGAGAGACGTGTTACCTTCCTTCTGCTCATCTCGGCACACCAGTAAACGTGTACGGCACACCTCAAAACCACCAAAATTTAGGACCTATCGCTGCGAAGGTAACGTATTGCGAACCCAGGAGCCGACCGCATTAAATCCCTACCCCAAGCTTCAAACCCCAACAAACAAAAAGCCCGCACAGCGCCAGCACCATCGCAAACCAAAGACCCGGCTCGACACGGGCTGCGCTGGGGAGCGACCAGGGGGGAACCAGCCCAGCAGCCCGGCCCGCTGCCAGCCGCCTCCCGCCCCGCAGGCCTCCGCCGCCNGGGGGCAGGACGCAGCGGTGAGAGCCGGCCCCGGCCCCGGCCCCGCGCATGCTCGCCGCCCTCACGGGCATGCGCGGCGCCGCCCGGCCCCGCCAGGAGCCGAGCCCCGCCGAGCCGAGGTACGTTGCGCCGTGGCTGGGGGAAACGGGGGGTCCTGGAAGGGCTTTTCCTGGGCTCTCGGGAACCGTGACGCCCCGCTGCAGCGGGATCCGCAGCCACCAGCACAACCAGGAGGAACGCCTGGCTCCGAGGAGGGGAAATAGATGGCAAGGCTTTGTGAGGGTGAGAGTTAGAGCGATCGTTTGGAGAAAAGCACTCGCATCAAGTATCTTTACAAGCAAACTAGAAGCAGCACTAGTACCGTGCTTGCAGCGGTGATGCTACTCTAGACACCGTGGGCTTATGGATATAAAAGGAGGCAGCATCTTCTATCAGGTTCACTGGGGGGAAAGGCTGTAAGACAAAGTGGGGAAATGAACGCCTTTGGAGCTCGCAAGCATGTCTTCTGACTGGAATTAAAAAAAAAAAAAAAAATAAAAGGGGGGCACACCTTATTTCTANAAAAAAAAAAAAGAAGGGGGGCACACCTTATTTCTAGCAAGAAGTTCCTGTTCCTTTCCCTGTGTGGGCTGAGCTAACAAAAACGTGCTACCTCTCACCACAAACCTCATGCCCTTAATAATGGCAATGCTAGTTTAACTCCAGAATTTCCCTAAAATCACAAGAATTCATTCTCCTTAACCCCAGCGTCCCCTATAGCCTTTCCAACAGGGCTGCCAGCAAAACAGACTTATAAAGTCAAACTTAACGTGGTTACTTTGTGCTACTGCCGTGGTGCCTCAAGTTGACAAGTGGCTGAGCAGATACAGACATCTTCCTGAAGCCAAAAGGGGAGATCTCAGGTGTCTTTTGGGAAGTACTAACATCTTACTCAAAATCAACATTATGTAAAGGAAAAGTGCAGTTTGTAAGATTTTAACAAATTAAAAATCATTATACCAAACATTTGTGTTGATAGGTCAGAAACGAGACTGAAGACTACTGTATTTTTTGATGAGACAAGCAAATAAAATCCACACATAACCCCAGAAACACACAGAAAGTGATAGCTTCACAGCACGAGTACAGATTTGCCCTTTTTAATAGTTTAGAGAAAAAAGTAGATCCATGACAAAATCATCTCAGCTAGCCTGCCAAAGTATATGCGATTTGAAGAGGACAACAGTTTGTCTTGGTATCGACAGCATTTGAGAAGGAAAGGAGCCTGAAAAGTAGAAAGGACTATGAACAGATCCAAAGAGTATTTTTTGCTTTTTAGGGACAGGCAGACACCGGGCTTTGAAGAAGGAAAGAAGATACAGCAACATGCTTATGTTCTCACTGAATTCTGATCCGTTATGATCATTTTGGCAGCTATAATAACTGGACAACTGGATCAAAGAGTCAGAAAGAAAACGCGGGTAGGAGAATGACACTACAAGAGGCAAATGACCAGGCCAAAAACAAGTTTATCTACATTTGTTCCCTCGTCTCAGACACAACAGCAGGCAGCTTTAGCTACAGGCCTTTAAGCTCTTGTATTGATGTGCCAGTGGTCATGAGTATTATTCAGCAGCCAGGGATTTCGCTGGTTAAGCCCTGCTTTCCCTTGAAAGGCTCTCAACACTGACGACTGGAAAGAGCAACGCATGGATCTGGTTATTAGCTGTGCATCAGAGATGCTCAACAGATGTTCTCAGAGGCCACGAACTACAGCAATCCAATCTGCTCACAGGTTTTGGCATTACTGCTCAATACCACACTGAGATGCCTCTTACAGAGGAAAAAGCATGGGAAAAAAACTTGCAGCTTTGCACCATTATAGTCATATTTATATCTACGGATGTCTCTATAGGATTTTATGGGGGAAACCACAGTAAACATTTTCCAGAATTTAATAAAAAAAAAAAAAAAATAGGATTATACCAACATTATCTATTTGGCTCTACCATTCATCAAATACCAGACTGCTCTGACTCAAAGTGTGCTCCTTTCCTTGCACACCTGCGTGCTGTTTTCCGCACTCCTGGCCACGCTTCAGCCCTGGCAGCCTATAAGTGCCTGCCAGGTTACCTTCGGGAGCCTGACGGGAAGGAGGAGGAAACCCAATTATTGACCACGCCACGCCGGTGGGCAATTGGGCTGCCCCGCAGCTACATTTATACACGCATTTATTTCAGTATGGAGTTTAACAAGATCCCAAAGCACTCTGAGTCACAAGTGCGGTCACCTATGTAAAAATAAAACTGCTTAAAAAAAAAAAAAACTTAACACCAGTGATCTATGGAGCACCTTGATGTGTGTAAAGAGGAGAAAACCGCATAAAATGCCTCACACCTGTACAGTTTAGCACAACGAAGGCGGACACAAAAGCGACACTTCCCCCGGAACACCAGGCTACGAAGCACATTAGAGACCGAATACAGCACAGAGAAGATGGCAGACCAAAGGAGGAGAGAGGGGCAGAGAGGAGCAAGGCGGGAACGCAGGAGCCAAGGGACAAACAACCACTTTACCGCAACGTGGAAGCATCGAGGTGGCATTGGAGGAGGAGGAGGAGGAGGAGGAAACGCAGGTGCAGAAGAGCGAATATGGAGATAAGGGGGTGGAGGGGAAGCAAATGAGACCGGGGCGCCGCGCCGGGAGGGCTCGAGGGGCGGGGCGCGGGCGGCCTGTGAGGGCCGTGAGGAACGGCCGCGAGGGTAGCGAGTCGCGGCCGCCAGGCGGCATAGAGCGGCGGTGACGCGATGGGCGGCTGGTGGGGGGGCGCTCATCCCAGCCAATCAGAAGGAGCCAGGCTCGCAGGAACCAGAGAGAGGAGGCGGCTGGAAGGGCCGCTGCTGGGCTTGTCTGTCCCTACGCGAAGCCGAACTCAGTGGTTCCCGGAGGAGAGCTGGGGCGGATTTTTGAGTTTTCATTGCTATCAACTTAAGTTGGCATACTTACCTCAAATTATCAGCAACAACCTTTCAAAACACATTCACGTGTCCCACAGCATAAATTCAACTTGGTTGGGAAGACGAGCAGTTGAAATTACACCTTTCATTACAATCCCACCCGAGTGCGGTTTCCATTTAAATGCAACAGAATAGGAGCTCAGATGGACTCTGATCTAAAAACCCCATAGACCTGTAATAATGAGCTAGCAATTACAAATCATATTTTTGATAGTCTTCATAAGTAGTACGAATTGCAGAAGATACTGCAATTTTGCCGGTCCTAATGATACTGAGAGGGGTCGTGGCAGCAGCCGCCAACGAACTATGCCTTTCCCTGCAGTCATGACATTTGGTGTTTTTTGGCGAGTTTCTCGAGTAAAATGCTTATGCAGTCACAGTTTGCTACGCGTCTGTCTCTCTGTCTTGCAGTCCCTCTTTGTCACAGAACTTGTGAAGCTGCCCTGTGTCGGTCGGTCGGACGGGGGGGAGAGCTGTGCGAGGCTGAGGACCGGGAGCACATCCCGCTTTCCTTGCAGGCAGAGCAGCGGCGCGAGCCCGGCTCTGCTGTCAGGCACCGGGGAATCGATGCGAGGAGAGCCAGGGGAGACCACATGTGTGCATTCTGTCATTCGTGGAATCACTTCTCTTTCCGTAGTAACTTTGCTTCCTGTATTTATCAGAATATTTTTTTATTGGGAAACCATTGCGGGCTCACAGCTTGCAAAATCAGACTCCCAATATGCTTGTCAGACTGCCAAATATCTGAAACCACCCTCTGAGAAGGAAGAGTTGATGGGGCATCTCAGAATGATGTATTTTAGCATGTGTCAAACACCTCAGCCCATATTCCCCCAGGCCTCTGACTGTCAGCCCAATGCTGACTCCTGGGCAGGCCTTCTCTTACAAACAAGAGGGTCAGGAAAGGTTTCTGGATGCTCCTTTTCCATCTGGGTGCAGGAATCTACAATTCTGTAATCTGGTCATTTTACTTAAATTACTGCAGCAAGTGCATAGTGTGTGTAGTCTAGCATTGCGTGGCCAAAAGCACCGTTTCTTTGCCTAAAACCTGGATGGAAATCCCCATTCGTCCATAAAAAGGAATTGCAAATGCTGCAATACAGTAATACAAATAGCAATCATTATTGTAGTCTTATTTATTTACAGTCTTCTAAGTCTTCCATTTTCTTGGTCTGTAGCTAGTTTAAAACTAAATAAAAACAAATGGCAATTAAAGGAGACCTTTATCTTTATTTTCTTACATATTTTTTCCAGTTCAATCCACTTCTGTTTTTTTGAGAGATCGTTTTTAAAATGATTGTTATGAACATTTATTTTCACAGAGTCTCACAATGCACAACAGTCCAATTAACCATAAGGAAAAATGTGTTATAGCTACTTTTGCTATCTGAAAAAAATCCCATTAAAGTGAATTCATCATGTAAATGGGTTGACTCTGTTCTATGGAGTCTAAAATTATTAACCGCTACAAATCTTTTTAAGGGAAATTAATCCTAATTCTTCTTTTCAATATTTCTGTGACTTGGCTGGCATTTTAAATGCAGTTTAATACAGCTGCTACTGAGGCTCATACTGCACTCACACTCAAGCTGGGATAAGTATTGTCTTTGAGTGAAGTACTATGAAAGCTGCAGTTAAAGATGTTACAGTGTGATCTTGTTTTTTCCTTTTCCCAAGAATTTAAATTGTTTGGTGTAGACAGATAACTAATTTGAAGTTGTGTCTTTCATTCAGCAGAGATTTGCTATATGTTGCTGATAGATTGCATGGCATGTGGCAGGGAGGAAGGTAACATAAGTCACTGAGCTGAATTCCTGTCTAGATTACAAATGTCGGTTTGCGAGATGATGATCATCTGGTTAGTAATAAATCTTGATCTATCACCACTTGGCTACTGTTAGTAATTAGATCATGATTACAAAACAGAAATGTTTTGATAATTGAAAGTTGCATAAAAACACTAATCCTTTGGCATAAAGGCTTCTTGAATTGTCTAAACACTCAGCACAAGGCCAGCAACTATCAGGAGGCAGAGATGCTTATACTAATGTAAATTGTGACTTTCAGTATTTCTTTGGTTTTAATGTTCTGTTTTCCATTCTGTGGAACACAATTTTCCTTTAAAAAAAAAAAAAAAAGAACACGTAGCCATTAATAAATAGGTTTCTCAAAGTTTCTTTGAAGTTTTATTCACAAATCATCAAAAAGTGTTTTTTTTTTCTTCTTTGCTGCATCCCAGCATAAAGGTGTAGTCTTAAAAGGCATCTCTAGTCTTAAAAGCTGTGCTCTGAGTGGTAGGAAGGATCTGGGCTTCTGCAGGGCTGCCTGATTGAGAAGTATGTTAGCTGGCATGGTGGAGGGATAGGAATGATTTGCTTTTAATAGCAGAAAAGGCATTTCTGTTTGTTAATTGCATGAAAGACACTAAAGTCTACTTCAAGGGTCAGGGGGAGGTTTGGATAAGCATCTGTGAGTTGATGTTGACAGTGAATATTCAAAAATATTAATAATTTTGCTATAATCTTACCAATATTTTATGAAAACGTTTCAAGTTTTTGTGATCCATGTAGTGTTACAAATATACAAGTAGCATACATGTATGTAAATTGATGCTTAATCAGTAGAATGAGGTTCCCCAAATTTATTGTGAAACCTGTGTAGTTAAGTATGCACATTTAATTGTTTGGGTTCTATAAGCAATATATCTATAGAGATTTCTTGAAAATTATTCACTTGATGTTCTGCCAAGCCAAACAGGTTGTAAGAAAATCTTGACAAATCGCTAGAAAGGTTTTGTTTTATAAGAAGCAAAATTAGTTTTGGTTTTAATAATGAAGAACATTAACTCCATGTTTTGTTTTTTGTTTTGTTTTGTTTTACTATGCCTGTTGTTTTCTCTTACAATTTTAGTATGATTGGTGAGAGTTGAACCTAGCAAAAACAACAACTGTTAATTAAGCTTCATCTAGTCTACGTGTCATCTGGCAATCAGCAAGGATCGTGGTTTTAGTTAATTTGCACAGCACTTCTTCAAGGCAGTCTGAAGGGGTCAGGATACACTTACGTGAGCACCACAACATGCCCAGTAGGTCCAGCGCACCCAACTCTTTTAACAAACATTGTATTTCTGCGCGGACCTGCGCAGGCAGTGAATGAAGATCCTGCAGCTATGCTGGTGGATAGCCCTGTTTTTTTTTCAGCCTCTATCCCCGGATGACCATTTTTTTTCCTAACATGTGACATTTCTTACATGTCCATCTGACTAAGCCACAATTTCCAACATCTTGGTAATCCCCTGCCCAGTTCTCACCACGACCAGTCTATGTCCCTATGAGTACCTGTGGACCTTCTCAAAACATTACATCTTTTCCCTGCTGGGATTAATGGATCAGCCTGTTTTCTTTCTCACCCTCTCAATCCCCAGCTTCAAACTGACCTTAGCTTCCCCACAGCTCTGGTTCTTTTCTACTGTGTTTTCTGTTGCAGGCGCCTGCCCTTCAAGATATATCAGGGAGCTATATAAGAATATAAGATAAGCTGAGATATAGCACACTCCACGGCAGAGAGCATGGGGTGACATTCACAGACTATCTGGTGGGAAAGGATGGTCAACATGCAAGCAAACCAATTGCTGTTGAAATGTTCTCCTCACACATGGTCAACAAGGGAGAATTGCTTCCTGCCTTCTTTTGCAAAAAGGAGCTGCCTCAGTGATAACATTTGAAAGCAAGAGGGCTTTCCTTCTCTCCAGGTTTGCTGTTGGCATTTGCTGAGCTTGGCTGGGTTTCCAACCTCCTGGCAGTGACAACACTTCCCTTCCATGTGACAAGGGGAGAACAGGAAAGTGAAGGGAGACGTTAATTTTCCTACTGTGTCCATCTGGTATAATTAAGTACTTGAGAGAAAGATAAAGCAGAGGTTATATATTCTTGATCCTGGGCAAATCATATAATTACATGCACCAGTTCGCAGCTTGCTAGCATTTTTTTGTTTTGCTCTGTTACTGTTACATCAGTTATATCGCTGGCATCCATTGCAAAATCTAATCATTCTCCTCACTTATTTTGTGCATGACTTATGTGTGGTGCTTCCTGTGTTTGTACAGATTCCAGATGTTACAGGACAGACACAGATACAACTAAACAGCTGATAGTCAGCCAGCCATCATTCTATCATACTCTAGGTAATTAGCATGTATATGTTGATAGATTTAAATACTCCCCAGAAGCCTTTGTATTAAATTTCACTTAGAACTGAGAAATGGAAAATCTCCAAAATGTCAGTTTAGCTATGTATATTGCCAAGTTAGGCAAAAGAAGGTGAGTGTAGCAGTTGTAATCAGTGGTTTACTATGGAGTGTATTTCGTCTTTTTTTTTTTTTGTCAAAATATGGCTTGATAATTTGAAACAAAGTATGATTGACTATATGCTTTAAGAGCACATGGGTAAATCTAATTCAATAAATTTATATGCGGGGGCTGAATAAAGCCAGAAACCAAAACAGTGTGCTTGGGAGGGTAAATCTGCTTTCCTTGGTGTGCTTTCTCTGAGTTCCCCTATGAAAGTTCATCAAGGAAGTGCCAGAACTTGCTGGGCAGCTTTGGATAACAACAACTGATAGGAGCACATCCTCCAGGGTGAAGCACTTCTACATACTGGGTCTTCATTGGTGTCTCAAAATCTGTAGCAGAGCCAACAGAGGTTCTCCAAACAACTGTGGAAACATTGCTGTGTGTGAGGAAAGGGGGCATGCAAAGGATGAGAGTTATTTGCTGCTCCCCAGGCTTGACCTCTCTTTGCCTTCCCACCTGGAGGGCAGCCTTTATCAGTGGGCTGCCAGTTCCATGGATTTTTGCTGTTTATGATTCAGGTGTAATAAACCCTCACTAGAAAAGTATATATCTAGAAGCTCACTGTAGCTAACCTAACAACGTGCAAAACAAAAAGCAGGGAGATATCTAAAGCCTTGAAAAAGCATGGTTACTGCCACAAGGGGCAGAAGACTATTCACAAGGACTGTGGTAGAGGGACAGTCCCCTTTGGGAGGGTATTCATAGTACCTAGGAGTTTGGCTTCATATGGCTGTGCTGATCTAACAGTTCACTGCTGGAGAACTGTTCTCTTCAGTCTTTTTTCCATGCCCCTGGCATTAATACTTGTGTGTCTGATCCCCTGTAGTGGTGTGTCACCAGTGAGCACAGTTCCACAGGGTCTAGACGTGGTGGCCAGAGCTGGGTACTGGTAACAGGGTTCTTCATTACCCCCAAACACAATAAGGGGTGAAGCAGGCTTGGGGTTCATCTAGGAGGTCCCGTTGAGAGCAAAGAAGACTGGGGCCAGAGGCAGAACTGGAGAACAGGCTTCAACACGGGTCCAAGGTCCATCCTCCAAGGTTCATCCAAGAGACGGGGCCAGAGGCATATCCATCCAAAAGACAAGCTATCTATGGCACTGGCCAAGGTCTGTCCAAGCAGATAGGGCCAGAGCCAAGCACACCTATGGCATCTGTGGAACAGATGTGGAACAGGCTGAGCCAAACTGGGGATGCTGGGCCATGGGCAAGGGTGGGGGATCCCAGGTAATGCTGGTGTGGGGCATTCAGGTATATTGGTGCATTCAGGGCCCAGACACAGTGGTAGTTCAGGGATTTAAACTGCCAAAAAATAACAAAAGAAAGCAACAACAAAACACAGGTGGGAAAAACAGATACCTGGAACTCATATCTCCCTATTGACTATGGAGGGACGATACATAGATTAACTTCCAGATGCCTCTGCCTTTGCTTTACTTGCAACAGAAAATTAATTTTTAGACTTCAATTCAGTCAGCTTCTCCTTGTACATCTTAAGCATGTGAAGGCTGAAAAAGCTCCTTTGCTTCCTCTTCCTTATGCATTTCTTCAGTTGTTTCTTCCTGAGCCTATTCCCTTTCTTTTTGCATATTTGTCACTTCTATTGTGTCTTCATGCACAATAGTCCATTTTCCTCTTGGATTTAGGGGGAATAATTGTTTCTGGTTAATAGGCCAATAAACAGTGAAAAGAAAAGTGAAAAATTTCAAGTACATTTGTTTATTGCTGGTCAAAGGTTCCTAGAAATAGCATCATCCAGTTGTATTGCACGAACCCACTGATTCCAAATAAACTAATATGAAATCAAGGTATGTGCCAGACTTTTCGTCCTTCCAGTTGTACTGTCAGCTTGGAAATGTCAGGACCTCATGAAACATTATATCATGAATATATATATCTTGAATGGGACTTTGAAAATTACACTGATACTTTAAAACAGTACAGTTCATCACCCTCTGTCTTTTTTTCTCTTTCGTGTTGATTACAGCCGTCAGCAACGCTGTGCCTGCCAGGGAGATAACATTCAAGTTGAAACTGGATTTCTTGTTTGTGGTGGAGAAACCAAAGACTTCAATACCAGATTTGCACATAAAAGGTGCAGGGCACCATGGATGCTGTGACTGATAGAATATGAAGAAGCATCTCAAAAATTATAAGTATGCTTTACATCCTTTTGAAATGTGGAAAAGTTCATCCAAGTGACAATTAAGTAAAATTTTAACAGTAGCTATTTGGTCCAGGATGCAAAATTTGCCTCACAGAGGTGCTGAGCACAAATCACTGAGTTTAGCCGCTTGGTCAATTGTTTGATCTTTCACTGTCCCATACTCTTGTTCGTAGCAACATTGTTTCTGCTTGTGCCTTGGACTCTTTCACAAAGACCATTTCTATTTTTCAGAGCAAATGAAAATGCATGTTCACCTGCTATCCTTAGTGCTCTTCTGATCAAATCTGTCAAATAAAATATTTCTTTTATTTTATTGTGAGCTTATGCTTTATTCTGTTTTTATTATTCAGTGCCACATTCTGTCAATATGTGGAAAATCAAAAATGCATACTCTTTGCCTTTGAGAAATGACACTTTAACCAAAAGGTATGCTGGAAGAAATGAGAGCAGAAATGAAAAGGGAAAGATAGAAATGTAGGAAGATGGTTTTGCTTTTCACACCATTAGATTTCATTTACAATTTTGGCTAGTTCTTTATGGATGGGATTCATCTGAGTACACTTTGGGTGCTTAAAATACAGGCATCTGATCTAAGTCAGGGAATGGGGCTGCCCATACCCAAAGGAAAAGAGTGGATACCTCCAGAGGGTGATTTATCCCTTCAGGTAAGCATCTAAAAAATGTAGGGTGGACCTACAGGGGTCCTTGTCTTTCTCCCTGGACTTCATGAAGCTTGGGTAATTTGTTTAGATTAAGTACTTATTTTTCACATGGCAAGAATAATCCCAGGCTCAAATTATTTTATTTCTTATCAAAACATTTTTAAAAAGCCAAATTATTTTTATTCTTTCTCTGATGTTTTTGAAATTTTCATTAAAGGGGAAAAAAATCCATATACTCGTGGAGATATGTTTATTCAACATGTTCATCTGAGGAAAGCATGCACCTGCATGGGCTGGTGCCACACTCTGAAGTGTGGCTGGTGCACAGAGGCTGTCAAGGCTGGTACCTGTACTCACTCCGTCTTTCCTCACTGCTGGTTGGTGTCTATGAAGGGAAAAAATGCCGAAGTGCAAGCAATTCCTGTCCTTCGTATGTGTTAAGGATATGCCTTGGGCCTAAGAAATGACAACCATAGGACCTGTGATGACTTGAAAAATCATACACCGATGCTATCTACCCTCCGGCCAGCATGGGACGAGTGATGCATTATAAATCCAAATCCTTTACCAGGGGAGAGATTAAAGAAGCGAGAAAGAAGTTTCTTAATCCCTGCCTCAAGCGGTTTAAAACCTCTTTCTTGTTTGGGATCCTACATAAATCAAAACACAGGACCAGCTATATTCTGGAAATAAATCTTCCTTCATATTCACTTCTCACGTAACTTCTCTGTAACAAAATCTGAATTCCTGACCAAAAACGCTAATAAAACATCAACCATTCTGTAATTTAGTAGCATCACAATAATAATACTTTCTTCAGTTAAATGTCATTCTTTCAGAGTGCACTTGACATCCTGCTTACACGTAAAAAGTTGAACAAATATCTTCATTTATCATTTAGTCTTTTATTTCTTAATGTTGAAACCCACTAAATATAAATAATAATCAATATAAAATATAGAAATTTAAATATATAATCAATCATGTATGAACATTAGCAAAATGCAGATTAAATTTACTGAAAAGTCTCTCACAAGTAATTTCCATGTGCACTTGTGGAAGATAATTTCCAAAAATGTAAGTATATACATTATTTCTGATAGAGTGAACACTCAAAGTAAAGGTAGAGGATACTTAGCACAGGGCATTACAATATGATTAAAGAGCATCTATCAGTTTTTTGTTTGTTTGTTTGTTTTTCTGTTTTTCTGAAAGAATAGGAACTACCAAAAGAAAAGCAATGATTAATTTATAAAACATATATTTTGCACATTTAGAAAATCTTCTCTTTGAAGATGTGATGCTTTACAGACAAGCATGAATTAGGCCTTACAAGCAGTCAGAAGAGAACTGATAACAAATGTATCAAAGCTAAAAATATGTATCCAAGATGGTCTGCTGTTCTGAAAATTGAAATCAGAATGCCACAGGTTTTGGCAAAGACATCGAAAAATGGCGGCCACTGTTGAGCACAAGCAGGTGAGTGCCGTCTTAGAGCTGCTCCATCACAGTGCTTCTCATGATGGTAGTGTAGGCCTCACACCACCCAGCCTGTGCTTGCCGCTGAGGGTAGTCACAGGCAAAACGTGCTGAAGTTCAGTGCTGTGACTGTACCTCAAGCTGCCATGGTGTCTTTAGCTTTAAATTGAAAAAAAAAAAAAAGAGTTTGTGCCATTGACCCAGAGCTTGAGCTAATTTGAATCTGGCTTGATATGTCCACATGGGCTTTGAGCACAGCTTTTGGGTGGGGACATTTACAGTGACCTCAAAAACCAAAACCCAGTTCTTTCAGACACCTTGCACCCCTGCCATGAGGAAGAGTCCTTTCTAGACCGCGTTCAGTTAGACCAGTACCACTGGACTTCTGATGCAACGTAAAGGGGAAGACTTCAAGGTGTGGGTGCAAAATGGAACAATTTAGCAGTTGTTCAACAATACAACAATTAAAGAGCTGTTTTGTAAGAACCCCATTCTTCTCTTTTGAGCTGTATGAACCTTTTCTGCCTGTCACAATGTTCTTTCACTGCACATACTTGCTAATGCGAGAAGCCCTGGCAGAATGACTTCACAAATCACCCCCTTGGCAGGTTGCAGGCCAGGTCTCATTCTCACCTACACCTCGGTGCCTCGGGGGACGTGCGATCTTGTTCAGCTGAAGTGTGCAGGTATGTCTTTACTTGCTTCCCTCATTCTGTGCTGTTCGCTTTGAGCTGAAACACTTGGCTGTCTGAAATACAGGTAAGATGTCTCCAGTATTTAATTTTCCTGCTAAGCATGGAACGGCAGTATGTTGGGGTTTTGCTGATCCTTGTTTATCTGTTAAAGTGAGCCATGTTTAAAGAATATCATTGGTATGGAGCGTGACTGGGAGATGTAACTACCAAGATGGGTAGATTATTCCTGGTGTGGATACCTATGTTTTACTGCAGTGCTGTCGCAATGTTTGCAGTTAAGGTCATCTCTGAGTCTGTCCATTATTCTGACAGACTATGAAATTTGAAGTCCGTCTCAGCACGACAATGTTTTTGTGGTTTTGCCACGGATACTAGCTTGGCTGCCAGTTCTCTCTGTAGACAGGGGCAAAGGTGCAGCTGCGTGATGCTAGCCAGCATCATCTCACCGTAGCACACCAGGCTCTCCATGGTTGTGGCAAATGAGAGAAACCAAAGCAGCATGAAAGACTAGTGGCCCCTTACGGCTTCCTCTACCTATGGTTGCTGAAACAGCCACATAGGTACGGCTATCCTCTCATGTACCAAATGGAGCTGTGTGAACCAAGCCTATGTGGAACCTGTAAAATCTGAAATACTTTGAATGCCTTTGCTTCTTATGTGAACAGTTCCTCTACTCTGACACACTGAGGTATTCATCTTAGCTCATGCAGGATAGTGACAGCTGTATGAAGATGAGTAACAAGAACTGAGCCAAGAAGCAGTGTGCTTGCATGGGGTCACCCCAGCAGCCAGAGCTGCATCAGGACACGCTGGTCCCGCTGGTGCCGACAGATGAAGAAAGAGGTGAAAGGCACAGATGTGGAGTCAGTCTGTGGTTTGGGAGCTCTACTTGGTGGCAGGATGCTGGGTCATCTTTTCCATCCATGGCTGCCTTCTGTTTTTCCAATAGAGTTTTTGTGTTGGCAAGTCATATCTTGCTCCATGTGAGTAGGAGGAGGAAGGATGTGCAGTAAAAACCACAGGGAACTTCCCTTGGGTTACAGGTGAGGATTCCTCCATATAAGTATTTTGCATTGATACTGACGTTACCTGTTTTTTCTCACTGCACTTAAAGATCCAGTTATAATTTTGTCTCTGACAAGGCCAAAATTTGTAGCACCTGACTTCAGGCATTTCTCAGGAGCATCTGCATTAGGACATCTGACTTTGTTGGAAGTCAATGCAAAGAAACAAGAACGTCCAGAGAAGGAGTTAAATGTCTTCAAACTGTCCTGCTGAATCTAGTTAGGATTAAATAGCCCATATTCAACTACTACAATTTTTTTTTACTGATAGCATTTTGTTTTAAACTGTGTGAATATGTTTTTATGGTCTTCTGCTAAAGCACGTGCGAGCTGTCCCTCTGCTTTGATTCCATTCTGAGTACTGAAAACTATGTCATGAGAAATTTCAGCTCAAACAAAATCAAAAACAGGGTTTCCATTTAATCTTGATGTTTTTATTGCGGTTCCTTCACTTTGCTGAAGGATAGCTCTGAGCAAGCCCACACGCAAGGTGTGGCCTGGTGCAGCAGAGCACTGTGTGACCCACCAGGTCTTCTCTTCCAGCCAGACCGGCCTGAGCTCCACACAGAGGCATGAGGCTTGGGCTGGCCCTTCTGTTGCACCTCAGTAAGTACAAATGTTACAGTCATTCGAGCCAATTTTGAAATACTATCTTGTCATTTACATGTCTCTCCAAGATTTTGCTAGAGTCCTTCTTTTATGTACACTGTTAAAATGCATGTGACAGTGAGTCCTTTTTCCCCACTCTCCTGCCTAGGAGCTGTGAGTGATGTGAAACTTTTAAATACAAAGAAAAGATACGTGTTGTGATTGAGTCTGAATCAGGTCCTGAAAGGGGATAAATAAAGAAGGGCAAGCTAACCAAACATATGCATTGTTTTATACTTAATGAGTCAAGCTTCACTGATTGCCTGAAGCATAGCCTGAGCCACAAACTGAAATCTGGATGTTGTAGCACTTCCTGCAAACATTCATAGTAAATACTGCATATTTACTGCTGTAATTGCATTACGGCTCCTCATGTTCCTGTGGGATCGCCGTGTATTGATTCTATTTTTTTAACTGAACTTTTTATAACAAGTTGAGCCAAGTAAGCTGAGCAGATAAAGCCTCCAAGGTACCCATTCCTGTTCAGGGTTTCAGGACAGAACTTGTGTAAAAGGACAAGCCCTGTAAGGGAAGTCTTGACATAATGGAAAAAATATATATATTTAAAGTCTTTTCAGGCAAAATAAACCAAAAAATCTCACAATTATTTACAGAACTCTGAATTATTCTGTTTAATTATTAATGACCATTCCATGGGTTCTGAACAGAGGGTGCTGGGACTGGGTCAGGATGTTCACTGCAGATCACCAGAAAATCATAAGGACCCCTTCATACGTGGACTCAGTTCCATCAATACAACTTGGACAACTCAGCAGAAATCAGCAGAATGAATCAGAATCTGGCTCTGCGCACAAAGTCGTAAAATCATAGAATCATAGAATGGTTTGGTTTGGAAGGGACCTTGAATATCACCTAGTTCCAATCCACTTCCAAGGGCAGGGACACCTTCCACTAGACCAGGTTGCCCAAAGCCTCATCCAACCTGGCCTTGAACACTTCCAGGGATGGGGCATCCACAGCTTCTCTGGGCAGCCTGTTCCAGTGCCTCACTACCCATGGTAAAGAATTTCTTCCTTCCTTCCTTCCTATCTAAGTCAATTGTAATGCCTGTGGTTCTGCTGCAGTAGTGCTGGCTCTGGGTATACCAGGATAGGATGCATAATACATCATTACTCCTAGCAGATTAGCATGTTTGATGCCCAATAAAGTGCTGAGGATTTAAGTTTTAGCATAGATTTGCAATATGCTAGCAGTATTTTTTTTAATGATTTTGCAGCAGGTGTATTCAAGAGCAAAGCTCTTCCAGATTCAGATGGCATCACTAACTACAGAAGGAGAACAGACAAAAGAGAATTTACTTTTCTGCTGATGTTAGAGCATAACTGATCTTCTCTGGAGAGTATTGCTGAATATATGAATCAATTTCATCTCTTTCTGATCTTCTTCTGCGCTCAGTGCTGATAAGACTCCAGCAGGCACAGGATGACTGTGGTGCTGGGTCTTGCCACCCAGCCGTTGGGGACCTCCTCCTGGGTCGCAGCAAGCAATTAACGGCCTCATCAACCTGTGGAATGAACGGTCCTCAGAAGTACTGCATTATAGGCTACCTTGAGGTTGGTTTGCTTTTCATTTTTAATAAACTGAACTCTACTTACTAGCAATGTTCTCATCTGTAAAAGGAAGTTGCCCAGACTGGGAAGCTCCTACTGGAGTTGTTTGAATAATCATCAGATTTCAAGCATGAAATAAGCCTGGTGGAAAGCTGTGCCTTATTGCAGCACATATGGAGAGTTTGGCAAAAACAGCACACAGCCTTCCCAGTGATTCACAGCTTCTCCAGAGGGAGAAACATCCATGAGATGCAAATGAGCGCAGGGATTTCTGAGGGAGCTTTGGTCTGCCAGTCTTTCCGTGCTCAGAGATGAAGACCACAGTTTGCATGTGCGTGAATGCTTAGCAGGATGAACACAGTACTTGACATGCCTTTGCTAGGGGACACGTCCCATACAGTGCTGAGACCTGAGGCAGCCTGATAGATATTCATGCAACGTCCTCTCATGTTGGTTGATCTGAAGTAAGATGTTTCATCAACATTGATGAAAGCAGCAAAGCCATCTCTGGCAGAGGAAAAAACGCAGTCTTTGGCCATGTGGGTGGGTAGGCAGACACGAAATGTAGGCAGTCAAACAGATCTCTCTTGGGGAAGCACTGTGGGGACCCTGTGGGTCCATTGGACATGAGGGACCAGTGTCCAGCAGAAACGGACTTCCCCTGCTGCACATCCTGGAGCGCTTGGCCCCACTGAGCTAATAATCTTCGCAACCAGAAGTATTTTCACTAAATACCATCTGTATGCTGAAGAGGAAGTTAATAAAATACCGCTTCATTTATAAGCAATTGAAAATATTTAGCTTATGACCTTCTGGCAAAATGCTGTGACACATTTACAGTGTAAAGCTCTGCCATACTGAGATAACACCAAGCTCTGCTCCCAGTTACTCATTGCAACTCCATTTTTCTGCAAAATATAAATAGCTTTTTCCCCTTCCAAAAGATCCTTCTAGCTGTTCTTCACTCTTTGCAGTTTTACCCCAGGTTGTTTGAACAAATGGATCCTGGTCACTAAACTGCTGGCTGTGCTCTGAGCCTTGGTGTGGCTTGGTAGACAGGCGCAAAGAGCCATCACAGAGACACTGCACTTCTGGCCCTTGGCTGTATGACTGCCTTTTTTTTTTTTCTTTTTAAGACGAGATCAAAGAGTGATAAAAATTTAATATTTTCACTTGCCTGTACTTATCCTTTGTATTATGTAAATACAGACTCTTGAGAAGGAACAGCTGTTCCTGTGATAATCCCTGTGATTTAATGCTGCCTCAACGTATCTTGACCCCTGGTGACTGTTTTCTGAAGATGATGAGAGTTATAAGTCCTGCTGCTTCCTAGAGCTGGAGAGAGAATGGTCTGGCAATGTGACTTGCTGTACCAGCTCCCCTTAAACGTGTGTGCCACCTAAAGTATATTATAGAGTCCCACTGAAATCAATTCTCTTTCTCAGCAGCACACTCTTGAACACTTTGCTGGAGGCAAACCAGGAATCTTTGAGCCTTGCAAAGTCGAGTTCTTCCTCCCCAGATTCCCCTCCTGATGACCTGTGTCATGACAAGAGCACCATGACAAGAGCAGTCCTGGCATGCCGAAGTTTGTCAGTCAGCATGGCAAGCTGTCAAAAGTCCAGGCTTGGTTCGGATGTTTAATGAAAATTCAGATTGAAAAAATTGGAGTTCAACTTCTTTGTGTTTGAAAAGAAGCACTTCAAATAATTGTCAGTCTTATTTAGAATAATGTCTCTATTTGTTTCTAAATGTAGGTTAAGTGGGTTTTAGCCCTATGATTGGGCTTACTACTTAGAAGTGTTTAGAAAGGAAAAGAAAGAGGACTCAGTGCTGAGGAGAGTGTAAAGCTGCATGCTTCAGAGGCAGATGGGATCTGGCAGACCTGCCTACAGGGACATGCACATGCTTGTCGTTTGGGGCACAAAAAGGTTTTTACGATGCAACCTTAAACATAAGTTGAATGAGTGTCATACTGTGTGTGTCTATGTAAGACAGAGCGGGGGTGTGCACAGTCCTGCCAAATGCTGAGATAACTGGAGCTCTCCTTACCAGAGCTTTGTAAAATGAGATGACTGAGTATTTTTTGTGCTTCTGTCTTGTCTTATAAATTGTACTTTCATCATACGCTGCAAAGTGCAATGTAGAATGGCTGAATATTATATATATTTACTGTAATATTTAAAAGACTCAGATTATAGCACACCTGTGAATCTATATCTGTTTATTCATTTAAATGTGAATAATTCCTATGTGATTTTATAAGACATCTGCAAACCATTCCTAGCGTTTCCCTGCACATCCTGCACATGCTGGGCAGTCACCTCTGCCCAAGTCCCATTCCGGTCATTTCCAGCCGAGCCTCTGACCGTTTCCTGCCACTGACCTCTACTTTTTGCTTTCAGCCGAATCCCTGACAGCCTCAGCCAAGGCGCTGAATCTGTGCCTCCTCCTTCCCCACCCCGTAGGGTGCTGAGCCATGCCCAGCTCCCTTCCAAGTGCCTGCCATCACGCTCTGCTTGCACTGGTACACACAGCTCGGCATGGGTTATCTCCCCGCCTGGCATGTTCACCTTGTCCCCTCTCCTTGCATCTTCCCTGTCACTCTACTGACATACCAGTTTTCCTCCTTTGCATTGTTTTTAAGTTTTTCCCACTCCACTATGCCTACAGAAGGCACTGGCAGTGTTTCAGGTGGTGTCAGACCAGACCACTTACATTTTACCTGGATCCAGCCTTGCTTTTCACTTGCACAATAGCACCTGTCTGCTGCTCCTGGCCACAGTTCCAAGGTACTAGAAAATGTGCAAAAAAGAGAGAAAATAAAGCATATGAATGATGTAGCGAATGATACTCTTCAAGGCTTCCTTGGACCCTGAAGGAACCAGTCCTCCCTTGCATTTCCTCCGCCATCTCACTCCAGGCCAGAGCCTTCAATCACATAGATACGTGTATATCCGCCAGATCTTTGGAGAAGAGATCAAACTCATCCTTTGTCCTGCTTGTTTTGTTTTCTAGGCTGAACAGAAGTGCTTTCTCTGTGATTCCAGATACCCATACAATCCCTATACACAGCACAACAGTCACATGATTGAAAACGTTATCACAGCTTTTGAGCCTGATAGGAAAAAAAAGTGGTGGCAGTCAGAAAATGGTAAGTTTCCTTCACAAAACATTGCTGCATGTGGTTAGATTTACTTCTGTAATTGTTATTCACCACTTGGCCTTCATAAAGTCTGCATGTACTCTTTGATTCAGCAATACCAGGTGATTTAAACCTATCCCTGTGTAACAATATAGGACTTCAGAAATTCTGTTTTTCTACAGACAAATTTTAAGCACAATGTCTCCAGGAGCTGAGCGGAGGACCTGCAGCAGTGCTTTGTGATATGCAGTGGGCATGCATTGTTCAAGGGTATCTGCTTTTCAGGGAAATGCAGTTTGTGACAGAAAGTACATTTGCCTACAGATGCATAGTGACAGAGTAGGCAAAGCACAAATATCCGTTTAACACAAGTAGTGCTTGCAGTGTAAAGTACTCATATTTAGGGAATAATCAAATAAAGCCTGGCTACCAGCACCCTTATTGCCCCATGTTAATTTTGTCACAAACTTCTCTGTAGTATTTCTTCACTGACATCAATTTATATATCCTTATATCTTCTCTGTAAAGGCATAATAGGAGTAATAGCATTTACTCTATCTTATTCGACATATAGTGAATGTGTAAAGATATTTGCCTATTTAGAAATTAAGGCATAGAAAAATTAAGATTATATGTTACCACTACTTTGGGTATTCAACTAAAAATTCTTAAGCCTTGTTTTTTCATGATGTTTAGCAAGGAACTGTCACCAGTTTGGGGCACCACTGTAAATAGAGCTGTGGGCCAGCTGTGAGAGGATTCTTTCCTGCTCTCCCCATCTTTCCTCTGGGATGAGGTCTTGTGCACAGCCTGATCAGCAGGAGCCCAGGGATGGTGCATGCAGATGTGAACAGTGGGATATCAGCTGAGCTCCTGCAACTCTCTACAGAGAATGTGTGATTTTTTTTTTCTATATCTGTTGCACTTTTGGAAAATGCCTGGTGTGATAGCTTTGCTCATGACAATTTCAGGTCTGTCAGTATAGAAGGGTTTAACAGATCTGTTTAGCACAAAGAAAACCGCATATTTTTATTATTTTGTGTTTCTTCCAGAAATAAGCAAATAATTTGGGTGAATTAAAAAAAAAAAAATCTAAGTGGTTATGGGAAGACATAAACCTAGGATCTTACCATCACCATCACTCACAGTCTGAACAGGACCTTCAACCATCTCACACAGCCTCTGACTTACAGCATTGCGGGTCCCACTGCACAAAGTGCCCCAGGGAAAGCAATCTGGCCACACGCGGGTTTGTGCTCACAGGATGCCCCAAAGAGCATGGCTGCCATGCTGGAAAAAGCATCTTTAAATTTCCCAAGGAAAGCTGTCTCAGCAGCCCCTCCAGTGTGTGTGTTGTGCTCTTCACTTCATTTTCATTCTCTTTTCAGGCATTGACCATGTCAGCATTAGACTGGACCTGGAAACTTTATTCCAGTTCAGCCATCTGATCCTGACCTTTAAGGTACTACATGCCTGTCTTTTACCAGAGCTTTTATGCAATTTTATACACTTATTATTTAACCACAGGAATAAATTGCTTAGAGGAGCAGTGAAAGCACCATCTTTAGAGGTTTGTAAAAACAGGTTAGATAAACACCTGTCAAATGTGGTTAAGTTATAGTTGATCCTGCCTTAGGGGAGGTGGATAGACTGAATAGCTTCCCATTCATGTGCCTTCTGGTCCCATTTTCTATAAATCTGAGAATTACATCTGAAAAAAAAAAATGCAAAATTAAACTCAAACGTTTTAGGACATTTCTGAACTGAGGTTGTTCTTTCAAGTTTAATTCAGTCTTCGTATGCATATCTATTATGATCCATCCAGTTGGTTACAATTTTCTTTTTTCTACAAAATTCCTACATTGCTACAGTAGATTTCCTCACTTAGAAAGTAATCTTCTACCTATATGGAAGGTTGCCCTGGCCTTTTGCTGAGAGGGCTTATATGAAGAATCTGGCTTCTTTAGAGACTCATGTAATCAGCACAGTAGCCCCATAGTGCACCTGCAAGCTCCCAAACACAGAATTTTAGCTGCAGCTGTTGGTATCCCCCAAGCAGGAATGTCAGTACAACAGCTCCTGAGGTGTCTTATCAATGCCTGGTTAAGGAATTCTTGAAATAATGTTTCTTGCAGACATTTCGGCCTGCAGCAATGTTGGTTGAGCGCTCCACCGACTTTGGTCAGACCTGGAAAGCATTTAGATATTTTGCACAAGACTGTGCAGCTTCCTTTTCCAACATCTCTTCTGGTCCAGCAAAGGGTGTGGGGGACGTCATTTGTGATTCAAGATATTCAGACATCGAGCCCTCCACTGAAGGCGAGGTATTGCTAAGAGTCTGTGTTTGAGATCATATATGGCTAGTTTTCTGGAGCTGAGGGACTCACTTTTGTACCAATCAGATCCACTTATGCAAGCCCTAAGACATGAAGTGCTATTGACTTTACTGAAGTAAGAGGGAAAGAAAACCATGGCATTTTACCCTAAGTTTTACATCCAAATGAACACATGAAACAGCTTGTGCAAAGCCTTCTAGTGCTTTTTCCTGGTTTCCAAATTCATATGAAAGTCACTCCTCATAAGAGTTCTTCAGCCTCTACTGCTGAAGGGCAGACACCTCCTCCTGACACATAAATCCGTCAAAAAGGCTTTTTGCTACACAAAGCCAGGCTGAAAGAGTGAGAGCACTTGCTGAACCAGGGCCACAGCCTGGTTTTTAGTTCTATGGGATCAGTAAAGCACAATCAGTAACTAGTTGGTCTCGGGTAACAGACTTTATATCCAAAAAGAATAGCTTCCATGACTTAGAGCTGTTTTAATTTGTTTTGCAGGTTGTCTTAAAAGCTTTGGATCCCAGCTTTGAAATAGAAAACCCATATGTACCATATATCCAAGGTATGAACAGTGCGGGTTTTCTCTGAAGATACTTTGCTGGTGTTGCTTGTTTTGTACACTGAGAGGGTCAAAAGCTCAGCTGGTGTAAATCAGTGATGTTGAAAATTAGTACCTAAAGATCATAGGGAGACATCTGTATTAATAAATAAAATGGGCCGGTCTTGTCCCCTACCCCTGCAGGCAAATGGCCCAACTCTGCACAACCCATCCATGCAGGTAAACTATCTTTCCTTCTGGGACCAGATGGCCTAATCCTCACTGCCTTTTGGGGACAGCCCCAGAGATGTACATGGACCTGTAAGGCATTGGCTGGGGAAATACAGCTTGGCCAGGCCAGGGCTGTACCAGGGAAGGTGCGTAACACTTACGCAGCTATGTGCCAGGAGCAGGTCCATGCCCTGGCACTGTGCAGGTTACTGGTCCTGGCCAATATCAGATCATTTTAACTATTTTTTCAGTATGGGGGAATTGTTGGGTGTTTGATACAAGCTGAAGATTTGACCGTCTTCATTTTCAAGTGAACTTAGGTTCCTGATTTCTTTTCTTTCCTTCCAGAGCTCATTACCATGACAAACCTAAGGATCAATTTTACTAAGCTCCATACCCTCGGGGATGCTGTGCTTAGTAGAAGGCACAGTGATCCCCTCGAGAAGTACTATTATGCTGTCTATGAGATGGTTGTGCGGGGCAACTGCTTTTGCAATGGCCATGCCAGCCACTGTGATCCCGTGCAGAATCTGCGGGGCGATGCCTTCCATCAGCCCGGGATGGTGCGTCATTAACACTGTCTCCAACAAGGGCAGTCCCTACCTGGTATTTTGGGGGAAGGATGGGATGGAGGGAGGGAGAGGAAGGAAGTTTTCTGATGACCTTTGGATTGACCATTTGCAACTCCGATGTTTCAGTACAGCTTCTTCCTTTAAAACTGGGCCAGATTGCTCAGCTGTGTCTTTGCTGGCACCAGCGTGGTGTTTCAAAAGCAACTGGGTCGTGACATGTTGATAATAGCAGCAAAATACCAGAGCTGTAATGGTGCAAATATAACGCAGTAAGCAGCCTGCGCTGTGTGCGGACTTGACTGGCTGCTCGTTGGGTGCATTCCATGCTCCAGCTGGGCTCAGGGGCTCTGCAGCCGGGAAGGAGATGTTGGCGCAAAGAATTCTTGATAATGCAAAGCTAACCCATCAAAAATGGATTATTAAAAAAAAAATCAGGAACATGATTGCAAATTCTTTCTTTCTGGGAACAAGAGTTTTGTGGTTTTTTTTTTTGTTTGTTTGTTTTTTTCTCATTCCCCAGAAAATATGTATCTCAATATAGAGACTTGTAGAGAGAGAGTTATAGAGATAAAAATTTGGAGTTTTGTATCACTAAAGTATACTTTTTTTCCCAAATGTTGCTCAGCAGCTTTAAAACTGTTTGGTTAAAGTTTACAGGTATCCTCTAAATCTCTTATTCAAATAAATGAGCATTTTGTCAGATGAGGGAGCCAAAGAGCTTTGAATTTCCCTGATCTTGCTGGTGTACTCCAAGTAGATTATTACTGACTGTATTTGCAGATAAGCCTTTTAACATAGTATAAGCAGCTCAGGAGGGGTTATATCACTTCTTATGAATATAGATACAATTCCTGGAATGATATAACTTGATTTAGGAGTCCTGCTGGAGGTTAGCAGCCATTTTGTAGCATTGAGACTTGCAGTAGTAGAGAAAGAAAAAATCACTTTGAATCTATTATTTAATGTAGGCAACAGAGACATCAGGAACAGATTACTCCAGCTGACATATAGAAAACATCGTTTTGAACCACATCCACATCTGTTTCATTTGGGAGAGGAAAGGATGCTTTTATATTTCCCTTCAAATTCCACAAAACTGAAAAGAGTCATCTTTCCCTTCCTTCCCTTCCCTTCCCTTCCCTTCCCTTCCCTTCCCTTCCCATCCCTTCTTATGTCACCTTATCTCATCTGTTCTCACCATATTGCAGGTCCATGGGAGATGTATCTGCCACCATAACACCGAAGGCTTGTCCTGTGAAAGATGCAAAGATTTCTACAATGATGCTCCCTGGAGGCCAGCTGAAGGCGCACAAGATAATGCTTGCAAACGTAACTCAGACATATTATTTTCCTTTTAATTACTGGGGGGTGGGTGCAGCACAGTCCCAGCACAATGTATTATGGGATGGTTTCTGGAATGGAACCTTTTCTGTGCCTCATCTAGAAAAACAGATGGATTCATGTATCCACTGGTGTTGTGTAGCCCTACAAGAAGGAGAACTGTTTCGCATTCTTATTTTTCATAAAGAGAAAAAAAAATAAAGAAAAGAAAAAACCACTAGTGCAAAAAAAGATCATTCATTGCCTAGCATAAGGTCTTTCTTGCAAATGAAAGAAGTATTTAGAAAAGATTAAGTTATTTATTTCCACAATGGTGAATAATGTAGGACATACAAGAATAATATATGAGGATCTGTATCAAATATTTAGCTAGATCTTTCTTCAGTTGAGCAGTGTTCCCCACTCCATATCAGGCACATACCCCTGCATGGGTACTTCTCAAAGTGTAGGGCCCAGTTCTGACTTCAGTAAGTCTCCAGTTACCCCACGGAGAAGGACACATGGAGGAGGTTACCTCACCTCACTATCCCACCTTACTATCCCCAGGGTGCCTGCGAGGTGTTTTATGGGAGGATGCTGCCTCCTCCCTGGGGCAGCTGCTGCTCCCTGGAGGGGGGAGATGGCAGGCCGAGGCCTCATCTCCTTGAGGCAGGATTGGAAGCACCCAGAGTTTCTCACAAAGCCTGGCAGCTGCTATGTCAGCCTGAAATGGTGCCACTCTCGTAATGCCAGCGCTGAATGAGGTGCCTGGAGCCTGCTGTCATGTTCCTCCTGGCAGCTTGCTTGACTTGATTTATACTTTAAGACATGAACATATGCCTAAGACAAGACTTTGAAATGACTCAGAACTACCTTCTATGCAGGCTGCTAACTTCCGCAGCCAAGAGATTTAACTTTCTTTACCATTGGTCTTGCTCCCCCTTCTCTCCAAATTTTTTCCACAGTTTTGTGTTTCAGTTTTTTTTTCAATTAGTCCCCAGTCTTAGCATCATTATATTCCTACCTAGTGGGTGTAAATCCAATAAACCTTGTTGATTGCAGCAAAACTAGAATTTGCAATACGAGCATCATTGTTTGCAGAATCTGGACTCTGTGATTGCTGGAAAATCTTGGCTTGACCCCACTGTAAAGCACAAGGCCTGTGATGCTGTAATCTTGCTGGGACACTGAAATCATATGAGTAACAAGTAACCCAGTGTTAAAGGCAGACAGCAATGGTAGCAAGACCACAGTACGAATCGTGGTGCTAAATATCCCCGGTTTGTTTTCGGTTGCAGGCTGTAACTGCAATGGCCATTCTGGCAGATGCCACTTTGACATGGACGTGTACAGGGCCAGCGGTGGGGTCAGCGGTGGGGTCTGCGAGGACTGCCAGGACAACACCACAGGACAACATTGTGACCAGTGCAAGCTTTTCTTTTACCAGGATCCACGCAAAATCATCTCAGACCCTCACGCCTGCCTCCGTAAACTTCCCTTTTTTAGCTTCTGTTTGCTCAGAGCCCCGTTGCATCCCCCTGCTTGAATGCTAATGGGGTTGTAAAAATGTTACCAAGCCTATAACATCCAAACTACCTTACAAAATAGCTGCATGACACCATCCTTGAAACAGCATTATACAAGGAGCTGCATATTCTATCATTGCTAAACTGAGCTTTGAAATCCAACAGGGACATCATCTTTCCTGAACAACGTCAATATAAAAATGACTAGCAATAGTGCTGTTGCTTCTGTGATAGTAAGTGATTACAGAAGAGGTGTGAAATCGTGGGAAGAGGAATATATCTTTTGCTAGATACATGTCATATACAAAAAAAAAAAAAAAAAACTTTCAGGTATGCAGACCCTTCTTTTGAAAGATGAGTTAAATTTAGTATTAGCATAGGATATGAAAGATGCTTTGAGTATAATTTAATTGCAGTAATTGATTGGCGTGGAAAATCCTTAAGGAGCTAAGGGGAAATTACAAAGGGAAGTGCTGTAGTAGATGTTAGCACTGCTGTGAGAAACAGCTAGTGTCGAAGCAGAAAATGGGATGTATCATGAAGGCAGCGTCCCCTGCTGATCCCATCCTTTCTAGCAAACAATTCAGCCATAGCCAGCTCAGAGCAGCTCTGGGAAGGTGGCTCCTGGGCGGTACCTCTCTGTAACCTTACAGTTTTCAGAAGAGCATCCTCAAAAGTACAGGGCCTGCTCCTCCCCAGGTGTTCTGGAGAGGGTAGGAAGTGGGTGAGTGACACCTATTTCTACCTAAAGCAAAGGGTAAATTTCTACCAAAGTGAAGAGTGTAACTATCCTCCAGAGAAAAAGTAGATCTCTGAAACCCTCTTGAAATATTTCTTAGTTGTGCTTGTGCATTAACTGTGAAGCATCCAACACAGCAGGCATGGATGAATGTCTCTAATCTTTACAAGAACACTGAATTTTTGACAACCTGCCGTTCTATAATTGCATTTTCATGCTTATATCTAAATATGCTTTTTTATGTCTCCTTGACCCTGCCTGTAGCCTGCAGCTGTGACCCAGAAGGCACGCTGCACAACGGCATGTGTGAAAGCCGCACAGATCCTGCTCTGGGGACGGTGGCAGGTCGGTGCCCATGCAAGGAGAACGTGGAGGGTGTCCGCTGCGACAAGTGCAGGGCAAACCACTACGGGCTGAGCGGCAGTGACCCTCTGGGCTGCCAGCGTACGTAAAGCACCACTTTTATTCTTCTTCTCAAAGCAATTTTAAGAGATGGAGGTAGTTGAATGCACAGAGGCACACACTAACGCACAGATACTACCCACATTACAAAATACTCAGTTGCCTACTACAGTTTCATGTCAAGGACATGTTCCTGGTATAGCATCTGAGAGAAGCAAAGGTTAACAGGACAGAAAATATATGAAATCACTTGCAGAATACATAGTATTTTATAAAAGATCGGGCTGTTGTTAATAAAAAGATTGTTGAAGATGTAATTTAGTTGGAAAGGGAGGTTAAAACACATGAGATTATTTTTGAACCAAAATCAGCACAAGTATTGTTCCTCTGAGCAAGGCTTGCTGATAAACGCATCCCACCCCTACTCAGGCGTGCTGTGGGTTTGCAAGCACATTATGCCCAGCACATGGTCCGCAGCAACACGGAAGGACTGTGCAGTGCAGATCAGCATGCAGGAACAGATGGCAAACCACCACATCAAACTTCTGCTGGTGCTCCCTGCTCCCTCAGAGGGTCCCCACCAAGGAAGCTGCAGGGTGTCAGGACATGTCCATCTGCAGAGCATCCACCCAGAGGATGGAGACTGCCTGCCATGCTGATGCCACATCTAAAGCAAATGCCATTCCTCCTGCTGTCACCAGGGCCAACAGAGGTAACCACACATTTCTCTCCCTGCAGCCTGCAACTGTGATGCCTTAGGCACTTTGCCTTTCTCCGTCTGTGACCCTGCCACTGGAGAGTGCCTCTGCCAGCAGTTCGCCACAGGCCGACGCTGTGAGAAATGCGTTGTATGTACCCGAACAGTTTTTGTTATTACTTTGTGCTGGCTCTCATTGCATGTGGTTGTAGAAGTCTCCTCTCCCATCTCCTGCCTTCCTGTGGGCTCTGGGGTGGCATTTAATCAAAGGAGAAAATGGCATCGGTTCTGTGTGTGTGACGTAATTTCTTGTGCAATGAGACTATTTAGGGAATATGAAGACCATCTGGTTTTACAAAGGGAGTGTCTCCATCCTGGCATGGGACCGCTTGAGGCTTTGGCCCTTGGTGATGCCTCCATTGGTCTCACTCTGTGTTCATGGACTAGGATCATGCCCGCAGATGAGGAAAGCAGCAAGCGCGAGTCCCTGAAGTGTCCTTCATTCAAAGCCTTTCCTTAACAGACTATGGATGGGAAAAAGTCTCCTCTGTGCAGTAGGCTGCGAACTACTGCCACCCTGGCCTGCAGGGGAGGGTGGGGTAGCTGTGGATTTAGCTGCTCTCAAAATATTTGCAGTCGGTATCCTCACAAAAAAATAGGTGCTTGTAGTCTTTTTTCCTTGATTATGAAGGGAACAGTCATTGCCAAAAAAAAGTAAACAATTGGATTTAGTTCAAATACAAATTAATTTTGCAGCTATACACTTCCATTTTGAATGGATATATTTGGTTCTTCTCTTTTACTGCTTGCAAACATTTGTGCAATAAAATTGCACTAGGAGCAATATTCACAGAAAGGAAAGGAAATGCAATGTCATGTCCTGCGGCCACCTTCACTGCTTCCAGAGCAATTTGCTTGCACAAATGCATAAATATCTGGCGCTTCTTGCAGTGTCTGAGTACCCATGCAATCTGGTATGAGAAGCAATCTCACATGGCCAAGCACAGGCAGGCATCCCAGGAAAGGTCCAGAGCATCAGTCATCCAAGCAAATAAATTATATTGACATAAATAATTGCCATTTAAAAAAATCTTTCACGTTCTTTTTATCCCAGGTAGGATACTGGGGTCTCGGCAAGAGCTTGTATGGCTGTTCTCCATGCGACTGTGACATTGGTGGATCCCAGAATAACTTGTAAGTTAATGTTCTTCTTCAAGTTTTGTCTTATTTTTAATTTTTACAAACTCTTGGGCTAGACTTTCTAATTAGGTTAATAGAGTCTCGGTACAAGTGCGAAAATAGACTACAGAAATAATTTTATCACATATGAACAGTATAAAGTCATGCTGGGATCATGGAGATTTAGTTGTGATTTTAAGGGGGATTTACCTTTTACCTTCAAAGCCAGATTTGGATCAGCTAGAATCAAGACTATTTTGATATAAAATACAAGCTGGACAGCTTGAGAGAACCAGAGGCCCTAATATCAGTAGAAATTAGAAGTTATGGGTGACATTCTTAACTTAGCTTCCTATACATACTTCAAAAGCTAGAAATATCTTTTTTTTTTTTTTTCTGAAGCATTGGCTCATATTCAAAATATATCAGTTTAGAGGCCAGTTTTGTTTCAGTTGGGCTGCTCCAGGAGTCTGTCAGGCAGGGGTCTTAACTGTTAGACTTCAGACACAGGAGCACATAGTCCAGTGCTGTACAGCAGCTCCTCAGTGTGCTTGGCATGTACTTGTCAGCAAGTAAATGATAGCTAGTGATCATCTGATGTGTTAAATAAGAGTGCAAGTATATGAAAACTACCATATCACTCAAACCAAAGGTCCTTCTGACCTCATCCGGTTGAATATGAGAAAACATTTCTGTACTGTGAGGGTGACAGAGCACTGGCACAGGTTGCCCAGAGAGGCTGTGGAGTCTCCTTCTCTGGAGATATTCAAAACCAGCCTGGATGCGATCCTGTGCAACGTGCTCCAGGTGAACCTCCTTGGCAGGGGGGTTGCACCAGATGATCTCCAGAGGTCCCTTCCATCCTCCACCATTCTGTGATTCTGTGATTCTCATGTCCTGTTTCTAAAAATGTGTGGTAGATGCTTAAGAACAGTGATGGATACGGTAATAGATACAGAAACAGATATGAGAAATGGATATAGGAATAGACGGTAACAGATGCTCGGGAAATAAAAGCATCAGTGCTTCTGGTTGTAGACTGGATGGAGAAGGACAAGGCATGTCACGTCTCCTAAGTGATGAAAAAGAAGCACTAAATAAATACAGCATCGGAAAGAGGAAACAGAGAAGGTGGGTGGTGGGAAGAAGTTTAATAGTGGAGGCAATCTGACAGTGGAATAAACGAAAGAGAGCTGAAGCAAGGGTGGAGCTGGGCATCTCTCTCGTGCTGTGAGGACCCAGCAGCACTACACTCATATCCTCCCATTGCCAACTCTTGCCCCAGGTGCTCACCAGAGGACGGTCAGTGCAAGTGCCTTCCCAACATTGTGAGCCGCCAGTGTAACGAGCCGGCCCCAGGCTACTTCTTTTTACCCCTGGATTATTACATTTATGAAGCTGAGCATGCAACATCCCTTTCTGGCTCTGCACCCTTGGTATGTAGTTGGATTTTGAGGTGTCACATGGAGAATGCATCCATATGGTGGTTGATACTAAGCAAGTCCCATGACCATCCTCAGGACATCCTTGTCTTCCATGTCTCCCATAACTGTGGCTATTACCAAGGGACAGTCACTACAGCATGGATTGACCTGCAAAGCTGTCCTTGCAGCTTCTCAAGTGTGGGCTGGTCTAGCATAATTTAGAGACATTAGTTTAATTATTTAAATTAGAGGAAAGTGAGTTGCCCACAGCTCGAGGAGAAGCTATCACAAACTGTGATACTTCTGGAAAGCTCCAACAGGGGAAGAACCAAATCCCTCTTTGCTTCATTGGATTCATTCCTGCTGCCTTAGATAAAGGTACTGATTGTAGCCCTAAAGAATTTAGAATCCATCCATAACATTTTTAGGACTCTTTTTTTTCCTCCTTAAAATTGGGGTAGCTGTTCCCCATGCAGAGTACAAGTCTCGCCTTGCTGGAATGTGTCCCTTCCGCTGCCCACATTTTTACTAATGTTTCTTCTCCAATGTGTTGTCCAGAAGCTATGGAGAAGGAATGATAAAAAAAATGTTTATTTTCAGGTCACATCCACAAATATTTAGCTATAATCACAACCAGTAATCATCCTACGGTCCAATAATTAAATGGAAAACAGATGTCTGGGACATAGCTTATGAGAGGAAGTGCAACCTAATTGTAAGAGTGAGGGAAAAGGCTAGCCAGCAGCTGCTGGGCCATGTTTCAGGGTTTCACCCAGCAGAGAATAGAGCTTATTTTAAGAATGGGGCTTTCCATTTAGCTGCTTACCAACCCTTCACAATTGTTGAAACAGTGATACCTCCTCTCTCATTACTTCTACTTCATAGGTTAAACCAACCACTCTTCCAAGGTGTGACATCTACTTCCAGAGGCAAGGATATGAGTTCATGATTGAAAATGGAAAGATTGTGTTAAACAGGAGCAAAAACCGAAGCGTAAGAAAAACTGGACTTGGGCAGGTAAATTGGTGCTTTGTTATTTAAGAAAAAATTACACCAAATGCTAAAATTTAATCTTGCAAGAGAGGGAAAGAAAATGTCTGAGCATGTGGAATTCACAGTCCTAGACATTACAATCCTGACACAAGTGAAATTAATTCTTTTGGTACACAGTTGAGCTGGATTTTTTATAATTCACACAGACAGGCTTATTTTGCTATGTCCAGTGCCTCTGTAGGCTCAGGTTCAATGAAATGTTTAGAAGGGAAGAGCCCCAAGAAAGGTAAAATCCTTTTGCTCCATCATTGCATGTCAGCATAGTCGTAAGTGTTGATATTTATCTATTCAGCTTATAATGAAAAGTCCAGTCATGTACAAAATCAAGTTTAATCCTTTCAAGGTTTGCAGCGTGAATGCCTGGAGGTGCCAAATAAACAGAGATGGATGGATTAACCTAGCCCTTCTCATTGCTGTTGTGGCAAAGCTATAGGAAGCTTTTCTCTGTCTGTGACCCTAAACATCCCACATTTGGGAGAGTTCTTAGCATGCAAATCGAGAGTGTGTTCAGAAAATGAGGCTGACCAGTGGCTGAAAAAAGTAAATAAGATGGCAAAAGTATCTCCTCGCTTTTTCTTCTGAGTTTGCCTGTTTGTAACTTGACTGTGATGTTGAAAATGTCAACACGTCTTTGCAGGGTGCAGTTCAGCTGGGACAGGGCTCGGCTGTGGCGGTGGTTTTCAGGCAGCCCAGCGCTGGCCGGTCCGTCACATGGACAGGACCTGGCTTTGCCCGCGTCCCCAGTGGAGCTGGGCTGAGATTTGCCATCAACAACATTCCCTTCGCTATGGACTTTGATATCACGATCCGTTATGAGCCTGAGGTATTTGTGATGACTTGTGTGTCTTGTGATGTTGTGATAGATGCAGGGTCTATTTTGCCAATAATAGGCAACTCCTCCTACTCTTTATATTTAAAATGAAAATTGTTTGCCTTTTCATCTTTATCAACAGAGAAACATGCACTCTACTGATCCCCTTAACCCCTTCCACTCATATTTAAAAAAAAAACACAAGTGTTTTCTAAGTATCAGCCAAGGTTTCATCTTCTGGAGCCTTTCATTTGTTACCCTTGCTTGTACAGGACTTTTGTTCACAGATCAAACACCTGCAAAATGCCAGCTCCTTTTGGGTGGGCATCTCATTTTTCTAGCTGAGATTTTCTGGGCAGGACAATGTGCACAGGCAGGAGTGAACTGATCTGTGCATACACAGTAGATATTTATCCAGGGCTTTTGCAGGCATCCAGCTTTTTGCAGTTGCTCCAGCTGGGCTCTGAGATGTGTGAAAACTGCAGGATATTAACCAAAACCTTATTTTATGCCTGGACAACATTTCTCAGTGATGAAGATATGTCTAGGGAAATCCGTTAACCCAAATCTGGTTAAATCCAAGTCCGCACCCATGTGTCCAAAGACAGATGCAAGTGCTTTATCCATACCACTATTCACACACGCTTTGTTCCTTCCCTTCCCAGCTCCCTGGGACAAACTCACCACTCAAGATACTCCTTCTGTCTATTATATTCTGTTCTTTTCCTGTCATTCTGAGGCAAACAAAACTCCCACTGACTTAAAACATGAGAATAATTTCACAGCGGGCTGGTTTGATGTTGCTTTTTCCTTCTGGATGAAACAGCTGAATTTTAAAGACTTTTGTAACAAAGTCATTTATGTTTGTTATTCCTTATTAGATGTGAGGGGAGGCACACAGTGAAGGATATCTCTGGGACAACACTGTGCTGAAAAAGGAAATAACTCCAGTGGCTTTAACAGAGCTGTTTCCATTTGCACCAGCTGAGATCCCATTTCCATTACTGCTATTAAATTAGCCATTGCAAACACAATGCATTTTTCACAAATAACATTATTTTTAATCCTATAAAGAAAAAAGAGAAAATCTGTTTTGTCACTGCTATTTGCCACCACTCAGTTGGCTTTCAGAAACCGTGGCAAGGAGAAAGTGGGTTTTTCAGGTATGAAAAATGATCATAATTTTTGTCTTTTGTTTATAGACCTTAGAAGACTGGCTAGCAAGTGTTGCCGTTCATCCCACTGGTGTTTTGCCAAGTCAACACTGCAAAACCAAAGGCTTTTCACAGGAGCCACATGTGCTGGCTCTCCCAGCTATGAAGAGGTCCAGCTATTCCTGTCCTTTTGCTGTAGATTTCCTGTGTACAAATCTTTCACTGAAGCACTGCAGCGTGATAAATCTGTGGGAAAGTGAGGATATTGGAAACACATGTGTGGCCTTTCCTGTTGCTGCCACGCCACAACACCAGGCAGACCAAAGGAGTAGAGGAAGAAGCAGATGCTCCCGTGCTCAGCCTGGCAATGGCTCGCCAGAGCCGGGAGAGCAGCCTTAGGTCCTGCTGGGGCTAATTGCTTTGGCAAAGATCCTGCTGAAGCTATTTCAGTATGGGAAGGAAATACTTACCTAAAGACACGGTCATAGCCTATTTTCAAAACCAGGTTTTCAGTTTGCACCTATGTAAAGAATAGAGAGGAGCCAGGAGGGCAGGGAGAGCTCACAGCATCCCAACAACTTGCCCTGTCCTGCTCTGGTGAGAGACCCCGACTGCTGGCTATAACTGTGCTTTGTTTCCGCTAAACAGGATTGCACTTCTGCAAACTCCAGTCTGCCTAGAGCCAGGAACAGAGTATTCTGTGGATGTGTATTTCTCCCAGCCCTCTGCCTCTGATCCAAAGGCTAAATCGTTCATCTTGATTGACTCTGTAAGTACTGCTGTCACAGTTCCCTCTAGACTGTATTTATACCACTTTGCAATTGTTTGTTTGTTTTTTTGTTTGTTCAACACAGACTCATCCAAATATTTTAAAATCATTTATAGTGTGTTTTATCAGAAATCCAGGGAATCATGCTTCTGCTCTTTTTCATTTAAAACTTTTATGGAGCAATACCATAATAGCTCATCAAGTCATATGTGTTGCATATGTTAATAGCCAGAGTATGTACCTCTATAGGTTGCTCATCTATTATGAGCACATTCCACATATGCTGACAAGATGCTGTGTTTAGGCTCACACATTCTTCAGTTCTTCGTTCACCTAGTTTTTTTGAAAATCTATATAATATATCTGAATCTAATTAAAAAATCATGGATATATTTCGAAATGGGCCTTGACATTGGAAAAGTAAAATGAGTTCTGTGTTTTCCTGGGAATTGTGTCCAGATATTTCCCATGTTTCCACCAAGGCAGAAATGGAGTGTTAGTTTTGGGTCCTTCTGTACAGAAAAATATTTAAAAATTCATTCCTCTAATCACTTCTGTAGAACTGGAACTGACAAAGGCTGGCCATAGTTGGACATAGAGCCTTCAGCTGATTTTTTTCCTATCTCCGTAATACAAGTAAAAATTTTGGCCTGCTTTTGGAGTCGTAAACATGGTACCTCTTAGTAGCAAAAACAGTTCTGAGCATATATCTGAGGCCTTATTATAATGTGACTTTTTTGTACACAGTCTTTTTTATTTGGAGAACTCGGGGAATGTCTAGACCTTCAGAACAAATGTGAATTTAGATTTAGAAACACGGTGCTCCAGGCTTCTGTCTTTGCCATGCACAGCACAGTCAGGGAATGTGGGAAATTCTGGTTTTCAGTATATCTAAGCAAAAATATTTTCTTTTCCTCTTAACACCAAAGCTTGGACTTATTCCCAGAATCAGCTCCGTGGAGAACTTATGCAGTAAAAAGGACTTAGATGACTACCAGAAGTATCACTGTATTGAAATTGCATCAGAAGTTGGACCTCATATCCTGCCCGAGGCATGCTCGCGGCTGATAGCGAGCATGTCAGCCCGCATTCACCACGGCGCCGTCGGTAAGGAGCAACTTGCGCAGACAGCTGGTTTGGTCAATTGCTGTTTTTTCCTTGAGTTTGTTGGACATATTGACTGGAGACTTCTCAGCCCATAGTGTTGTAGGTGAGTGAAGCTGATCAGCATGGGCATGCAGGATACATCCCATTGAACCCTGATCATGCTGCAAACATCTCTGGGTGGCATGGCTCTTGAAAAGCCATGGCTCTTGAAGCCCATTACATGACGAGCTTTGTGGAGGAAGATGGAGCAGTGCTTGTGTGTTTTCTGAAGAGCATTGCAACCAGATGCAGCTTCACCAGATGCCCAAAGCAATAACTTTGCTTATTTTTGGTTGCCAGAAAATGACAGAGGAGTTTTAAAGCCCTCTCCCCAGATGCTGCAGGCCAGCTGGATGCCCTTGGTAGAGCTCCAGGCCTGATGGCACACAAGCTGATGTGCTGAAAGAAGCTCACCAAGAAAACCTCAGTGGTGTCCCAGTGAGAGTGCAGTGGCAGGTGGCATCCTTGCCAAGACCTGACAGCATCTCCTTAGTTTGTGTTATTTTTAGAACAGATGCCTCACTCACACATCATGCGATGTGGCCATGGCCACACAGCTACAATGTCCCCCTCACTTAAGTTTGGGCTGCACTGTCTCCTTGTAAGCCTCCCAGTAAGACTCCCCATAGTGATGGGATTCTCACTTTGCCTTTCTAGCACTGGCATCTGAGCATCCTGGACAAACATCCTCTGTGAGTTAGCAGCTTCATTCAATAAGATAGTCTGAGTTGTCCACAAAGTAGCAAACAATGCACAGGTGCAGGCTAAGTACTGCTTGCAGATCATGTCCAGTGCTGCAGCTAGATGCAGATTTATATCAATCACTTCTAGACTTTTGGGATATCTCTGTTTGAATCTACATTTCGCTATACCCCCTTCTGTCCTATCCCAAATATAGGCTGAGGCAGCACCATGAAGATGGCAGTTCCAACACCAAGACTTGTGCTGGTGCCTGGTGCATCACCACCATTAATGCTGCAGCATCAAATAATCCACACCACAGCTGTTGGTGGTTAGTGAATCCCTGATGAGAGGTCATCAAGCTCTTCCCTTCCTGTTCTTAAGTGCGAAAACTGCAAGTTTCTGAGAACAGTCACACTCCTTCATTTTTTAATCAAGCCTGGTTTCATTTTCTTTCCCATTGGCAGCATGCAAGTGCAATCCCCAAGGGTCACTGAACACCAGCTGCAGCAGACTGGGGGGCCAGTGTCATTGCAAAGCCAACGTCGTGGGACGCTGCTGCGACACCTGCTCTGCGGGCAGCTATGGCTTTGGCTTCCATGGCTGCTACCGTGAGTACTTGGCAGCCAGTACCATCACCAGCAGCAGCACCATTACCACCACCAGTAGCAGCATCGTGCTCTTCGTGAACACTCCAACTTTGTAGGGCTTTGAAGCCACTATTATGCATGATGCAATACAAAAAATATTTCCACATATAACAAATTTACCATCCCTGCTGCTTGCCCTGTCTTTGAGCAGTGTCAGCGATGGCTGGGGTGGTGGGAACATGCTGACGACACAGCTTTGCTTTCGGTGTTTTCCAGCGTGCGAGTGCCACCCGCAAGGCTCGGTGAGCTCGCTGTGCGACCAGGTGACGGGGCAGTGCGCCTGCCGCCGGGAGGTCAATGGCCAGCGCTGCAGCCGATGCCTGCCTGGGTATTTTGGATTTCCCCACTGCCGCCCTTGCCCGTGTCATGGCTACGCGGAGCTTTGCGACGCGGTGACCGGCGAGTGCCTGAACTGCAGCAGGTTTACGGCTGGAAGCCGCTGTGAAAGGTAAGGTGATGGCCAGCACTGCACAGCTCACCCCAAAACCAGCTCTCTGAAATATGTACTTTGCTGGGGACCCACCTACATCCCATCAATGCATCAGTGACCTTAACTGGAAACATAGCTAAAACCAGGATTAAACTGGACCTTGCTGCTGAACGGCAGATACCTGTTTGTTGGGCAAATGCGAGTGGGAAGGTGTATCCTCTGGGATGGACTGGGGCACAGCCACCTGCAAGATAGCATTTGAGACATGGATGCCCAGGTGCTGCTATGCGCTTGGAGACCTGTGCAAAGTGCTGCACCTGTGATACAAGGTCTCCTGCCAGCTTTTAAATTGCCAAGAGGCTAAACTAGAGCTGGATATTCATTTTAACACCTGCAATTATCTCTGGGGAGCTTAAATAAACATGCCCTATTTGCTGGTTCATATCATTTCAATATGACCAGCAAATGACCTTACCCACGTGTTTCCATCTCTGCTCAAAACAGTGCTCCTCTTTTTCATGCTACATCCTTGCAGAATTATCAGAGAGTTCAGCGTGGATGTCAGAATTAAATTTGTTGGCTGGTTAGTTTGGTTTGGCTGGATTGTACCTTGTTGTTCCCTTTTAAGAGGATTTCCCCATGAAACCTGTTGAGCTTTTCTTGCAGTGCTTCTGGACAATACAGCTTTTAGCTATTGTGCTTGTACGTGGCAAACAGATTAAAAATGGGAGACTGAAACACTTGTTGCCCTGCATCTCCACAGGAGCTCCATACCCCAGGGCAAGGATAATCGGAGAGCCAAGACTTTTAGCCTGGCTTGTATAAATATACAGAATTGTGATCCCATTTGCCATAGTAAAGCAGATTAAAGACTGAGGATGCTTCAAAAGCTGCTGCATTGCCTGCCTGTCTGGGTAATGCCACAGCTACCACTGCCTTGAAGCAGCCATCACCCCAGGTTTGCAGAATGTGTCAGACAGAGCATGGCTGATTTCTATATATATGCCATGCCTGAAATATGCGATATTCCCTGAGTGCTCTGAATGAATAGGTGCTTTTTCACCCATGCTGGGACTTTCTAATGCCATGGCAACTACTCTATGTGTGTATATATGGCAAAATACACGTGAGAGATGAATACATATGGTAAGAGTTGGATATGCCGAATTTTTACATGGCAGCTTTTAGCTGTCCGTGCAGAGCATGTGTGATATGTCATATACATATTACCACTAAGGTTAAAATTATTTCAGAGTTGGTGAAAGTTTTCAGGAATATTCATTGAAAAGAAAACATTTTTTTGTTTTGTTTTGTTTTGTTTTGTTTTGTTTTTCTCCAGATTTTGGGAATGCAGCTCTGATTTTACATTTTAGAACATGTTTGAGGCTGGATACACCTGCACCAACTAATGGGGATAGCATTACAATGACCTGGAATCCTAATTAATTATAGATATACATATAAATTGATTCACATGCTAGGACTGAAAGGAGCATTTGACAACTAGTGCTGTTTTGTGTTGACTGCTTTGACAGGTGCATGGATGGCTATTATGGAAACCCTCTGAACAGAGAACCCTGCCGCCCATGCATGTGCCCAGGAGCACCTACAAGCAAGAGGTTTTTTGCACATTCCTGTTACCAGGACTCCCAGACTGCACAATTAGTCTGCAATTGTCTCAAGGGATATTCAGGTAAGAAGCAAAATAAAGACTGGTTTTGATTATATTAAAACTGATATAAGACAGAAAAATGATGATCCTCTGCCCATCCTCTGTTCAGAAATGACAAGTGAGATAATGGTAATAAAATAGATAAGAAAAGCTAATTCCCAAATTTACTGAAATTGAGTGGGGAAATCCCAACTGAGAAATTGGGAATTGTGCAGCTAGTGTTCAAAAAGGGGATTCACCTATTCTGATTCAGTAAAGTCATTAATTTAATGACATTCTCTGGAAACCTCCCCCTTTTCAGGTGCACCTGGTAGAGAGAACTCCAGTTGCTCATTACCTCTGAGAAACAAGCACTGGAAGCTCAAATCAGAAAGAACGGGGCACCAAAAAGCAAGTGTTTCACTGTTTGAATGGCCGCAGGAGAAAAGGCCTTTCTCAGCTGTCTCAAATGCAGATATTTTTGCAGCAAACTGATGTCTTGCTTCTGAAGATCCCATTGATTTAGCTTGAAGTTCTGCAGGGAAAAACTGAAGATATTTCTCTTCCCTGGGCATTACAAAGATCTCCAGCAATGGAGCCAAAACTAAACCAATGCTGTCATATTTATTTAGGCCAGGTTCCTTTATAAGTCAAGAACAGTTTTGCCTGAGGAATTGCTGTGGGGCCAAAATGATCCTTGTTGGTACTTACCCAGGGGACTGCTGTCCTCACAAACAACCGATATCCTCAGTTCTGGACTTTCTTCCTCTTGCTCCTTCCTGGCAAGGTTCTCGGTCACTTCTGGGGCTCCAGACTCACTCTCCTGGAGACAGGGAAAGGCTCTGGTCCTGAGGACTGTGGTGGAGAAGCAAAGAGTCTTTGGCTGAGGATGAGCCAGTGAACAAGGTCACAGTGACACCAGCCTGCCCAGAAAGGTTTATGGGATGCAGAGGTAGCACCCTGACTGGGGCAGGGGGAGGGAGCTTTAGGATGGATGCAGACATAACGGCAATGCCAGAAAGCAAGGACAGAATGTCCCAGAGCTCATCTGACCTCCCAGGGATCCTCTGGTGAGTTACAGAAAGGAGGGCAAGTCTGGTGGGCTCTGGGTCACTTCAGGATAGGGCACACCCCACCTTCCAGTGACATTGGGGTGAAGGCCCCAGGGAAAATCCTGCAAAATGGCCTAACCCCAAATACAGTTTTGCTCTCTACAACTTTCTGATGAGGGGAAGTGGAGGGGAAGGTGCTCATCTTTTCTCCATGGTGTAAAGCTGCATCAGGGGAGGTTCAGACTAGACATCAGGAAATCTTTCTTTACTGAGAGGGTGGTTAGACATTGGAAGAGGCTTCCTAGAGAGGTGGTTGGTGCCCCATGCCTGTCCATGTTTAAGAGTCACTTGGATGGTGCTCTTAATGATAGGTTTTAACTTTGGGTCAGCCCTGAAGTAGTCTGACAGTTGGACGTGATTGTCTTTGTAGGTGCCTTCCAACTGAAACTATTCTATTCTATTCTATTTGATTCGATTTGATTCGATTCGATTTGATTCGATTTGAAAATACTTTGCTGGAAAAAGATGCTTGGAGGTGTTGTCTGATGGGTATCCCTTTACTCTTACTGAAAGGGCTTCCTTGGTAAAAGAGACTTGGGGTGAGAAGAGTGTGTTTCCATCAGATTGCAGTATGGGAGATACAATTTTAACTGATCGTAGGATTAAAGGGCATCAGTCTCAAACAGATGGGTATTTTCCATTTGAAATCTGCATTTGAACAGGTAGTCTGAGTCTTTTAATAGTATTATTAATTACATGACTCACTTGAATTCTCATCAGCCAGCACATGTTTTTGTCTTCCTCTCCGACAGGCAGTCAGTGTGACGAGTGTCCCAGTGGGTTCTACAAAAAAACAGGAAGCCCCAGGGAGGACTGTGTGCCATGTCCCTGCAACAACAACATCGATCTGACAGACCCGGAGTCTTGTAACAGGGTCACCGGGGAATGTGTCAAGTGTATGCACAATACCCATGGAGCAAACTGCCAGTTCTGCAAACCCGGGTATTTTGGCTCAGCCCTTGATCAGGACTGCCGAAGTAAGTGAGCAAAAGCACTGCAATTGCATATTACCAGCGAGAAAAGTTTTAAAGAAATTAGTCTATAGGGAGAAGCTAGCCCTTAGGGGGCAGTAAAACTAAAGCAGACCAATGGAGCAAAATATGAGAGTACTAAATAAATTTCTACCCAGTGATACATATAACTGTTAATATGGCATCTGTTAAATTCTGTTTATCATCCAAAAAATCCCTAAATCTTATACTGCATATCACTTCTAGGAAATGCTTATTTGTGAACTGAAATCAGTATTCTCTGTTAGAAAAATAAATGTGCACTCTGCATTCAGGAAGGAATCAAAATTGAAGGAATCAAAGATAATTGTTTATCCATGTTGCACGCTGATGCCAACTAAGCAATGCTCAGTTACCCAGATGATCTCTTGCTGAGCTCCCTGCCTTACCCTTTGTTTTGATGATATGGCTAGAAGGAGAGACTGTTCAGGCAATTTAGTGGACTGCATGAGGATACTGTCAATAACTCAGCATTTTGAGCAGAAAGGAAGGAGTGTAAAAAAATGCAGGGCATAAGTTTCTTCCCAAAGTTTCTCAAAGACCATTTTCACAAATGTAGCTGATTGAGGGTCTAATTTCTTTCTACAGGCCAGAAAAATATAACTGTTTTCAATAAGCTCTTTTTCTGGGACTCTCTGAAATACAGTTCAAACCCATTCCTCATTTATTCTTGGAAGATGGCAGCTAGAAATGGTTTAGCAAGAACTTTTGGCTACTCACAGGGAAGGTTTCTTATGCTACTTAGCCTACCATTCACTGGGGTTTCCCACAGTGGATAGTGCCTTCTGTAAATCAGCATCTCCTTATCCAACATATTTAACATTCAAAATGCATTCCACCTTCATTTTTTTGTGCCTTCACTAAAAGTAGTAAAAGCTCCCAGTAAGTTTGTTCAAAGCCGTATATAAGCCACGATAGAAAGAGAAGGATTTGGGAATAGTCCCAAGTGGATAAAACACAGGATATACGCCAGCAATGTGCATTTGCAGCCCAGAGAGCCTATCATATCCTGAGCTGCATCAAAAGAAGCATGGCCAGCAGACTGTGGTGGTTTTACCCTGCTGGGCAGCTGAACTCCACCACAACCGCTCTCTCACTCCCCCCTCCTCAAAGGAAAAGGTGGAGAAAATACGATGGAGAGGGCTCAAAGGTTGAGGTATGGACAGGGAGAGCACTCACCAATTACCATCACAGGCAAAACAGACTCAGCCCAGGGAGATCAATATAATTTATTGCCTATCACTAGCGGACTAGAGCAGTGAGAAACTACAAGCAAACTAAAACACCTTCCCCCACCCCCCCTCTTCTACCTCCTCCCCCTGAGCACTGCAGGGGAACGGGGAATGGGGGCTGCGGTCAGTCCCTAACGCTGCGTCTCCGCCGCTCCTTNCTCCTGCGTGGGCTCCTCTCCACGGGCTGCAGCTCCGGCCCGGGGCCTGCTCCTGCGGGGGCTCCCATGAGCCGCAGCCTCCTTCAGGCCACATCCACCTGCTCCATGTGGGCTCCTCCATGGCTGCAGCGTGGAGATCTGCTCCGTGTGGTGCCCATGGGCTGCAGGGGGACGGCCTGCTCCACCATGGGCCTCTCCACGGGCTGCAGGGGAACTTCTGCTCCGGTGCCTGGAGCCCCTCCTGCCCTCCTTCTGCACTGACCTGGGTGTCTGCAGGGCTGTTTCTCACTCCTCTCTCCCAGCTGCTGTTGTGCAGCAGTTTTTTCCCTTTCTTAAATCTGCTCTCACAGAGGCACAACCAGCATCACTCACTGCCTTGGCTCTGGCCAGCAGCAAGTCCATTTTGGAGCCATCTGGAACTGGCTCTTCTCTGACCTGGAGCAGCTGCCACCCCTGCAGCCCCCCCTCCTACCAAACCCTTGCCACGTAAACGCAATACACAGGTGGAGGGAGGTGATCCTCCCCCTCTACTTCGATCTTTGAGACCCTACCTGCAGTGTTGCATCCTGCTCTGGGGCCCTAGCACAAGAAGTACATGGACCTATTAGAACGATTCCAGAGGAGGGCCACAAGGATGATCAGAGGGCTGGAGCACCTCTCCTGTGAAGACAGGCTGAGGGAGTTGGGGTTGTTCAGCCTGGAAAAGAGAAGGCTCCAGTGAGACCTTATAGCGGCCTTCCAGCGCCTAAAGGGGGCTTATAAGAAAGATGGAGAGGGACTTGTTAGCAGGGCCTGTAGTAACAGAACAAAGGGCAATGGCTTTAAACTTAAAGAGGGTAGATTTAGATTAGATATTCAGAAGACATTCTTTACTCTGAGGGTGGTGAGGCACTGGAACAGGTTGCCCAGAGAAGTTGTGGATGCCCCATCCCTGGAACTGTTCAAGGCCAGGCTGTGCTTTAAATACAGTTCTGATTGCACATCAACTGTCTATATCACCATCTGCTATAGTAGTTGTCTTTTTTTTTCAGTCTGCACATGCAATCTCGCAGGTGTTCTGCCTGCCATATGCCCAGGGAGGGACGCAGCCTGCCTGTGTGACCCGGCCACTGGAGCTTGCCCATGCCTGCCCAACGTGGTTGGTGCGACGTGTGACCAGTGTGCACCTGGCTACTGGGACCTAGCTAGTGGAAAAGGATGTCAGCTCTGTGACTGTGATCCGAAAAACACCCAAAGTAACCAGTGCAACCAGGCAAGGAAATTGCTCTGCTCTCTGGGAACTGGGATGGTGGCATTTTGTCCTGGCGTGGTTGGGACCCTCTCATATAAGAATGTTTGTTTGTCATGCTCCCTGAAAACAATGAGCCTTTGGAAATTTGCAGTTGTAACTAGGCTTGGAGTCATTATATCAGATATGTTGTTCTGATATTGTGACTTTGCTTGCAAGCAATTTCTCTTTGCCTGTGTGTTTCTTTGTAAAGTGGATCATAGAAATACAAGAGAAAATTTCACATAGGAAAAAATTGCCTCATAAGCATACATACAGGGAAAGAGGAAGTCCAGGCTTGGACCCAAGAGTCTTGCATGTGTTTTTTTTAAGTGTTTCTTTTCATAAAGTAGGAGCTGCTGCCATTACATTAATCATGCATCAGCAATCAGGCTGCTAGAGTATCTTTTCTCATCTTTAATTCCTGTGTACTTTCTAGAGCAAGAATGTAGAAGAACTAAAGCAATGCTTCAGAATAGAGAGCTAAAATTATGGTCCCATGGAGACAACTGCAATTTTGCTCTTGACTTCATAGCACCAGGACCTTATCCCAAACTCTTGCTGATGTGCTTTCACATTTTCCTTTCAATCTGCTTTCTGTTTGTTCTGGTTTATTTAGTGGATTTATTATTTTTCCTAGGAAATGTAGCTCTTAACATGAAAGAACTACTACTGCTTTTCTGAGTTGTACCAGTTATCAGAGCTGTCATTCCCTGCAGTTTAATTTTGTTGCTGAATTCCAAAATAAATTTTCTAGGGCAATGTGCATAATATACCCTGGAGGTTTTCTGTTACAGCTAATAATACATCCCCTAGTTAAAATTTGAGAAGTTAAGATGAGTACTTTGTTCCAGCAAAAATAAGACATTAATCTGTTTTGCAAAAGAAGAAAAAATCCTCTCTCAGATAATAGTCAGAGGATGAGTTCTCAAAGATCATCCATAGACTGGACCATACAGGACTTCTCATATTAGCAAAGAAAAGCCAGCTTTCAGACCCCATTTTGTTTTCACAGCCTTCAGGAGGAAGATGGGAAAGGTGGTTTATCATGTATAAACCATGTTGTTCAAAAAACATGTGGAAGCAATGTCACTGCAGTCCCCATGCAGCTATATGACAGAGCAAAAAAGAAACCCAGCAAATAATGTATATCCAGTCATACTATGTAGGCAGTTGTTTAATCTTGAACTGTCTTTACAGCTTACAGGCCAGTGTCCATGTAAGCTAGGCTACAGCGGAAGACGTTGTGATGAATGTGAGGAAAATTACTTTGGCAATCCCCAGACGCATTGCATTTGTAAGTATTACTAAGTGGGGACAACCAGATTAGAAACTGCCTCAGAAGAAACGTTTGGCCTTTATATTCATGGAGGAGACAGGACTTACATCTAGAGAAACAGTCTTTAATACATTTGAGTATATGAGATGGATAAAATTGTTTATATTATTTATCAATATTTTTCCTTCTGCAGTTATGATGGGAACATGGAAGCCAGAGCTAAAGAAGAGACATTAGACAGACAGTCCCCTTCACTCTAACTTGAATGCTGGTTTCACCCTCTGCTATTTAGAAATGGTCTACACTAGCTGAAGGCTGCAGAAGTGGCATATAGTTCAGTTCTCAACAGACAGGGTGGATGGGGGAAGGTTCTTCACCGAGAGGGTGTTCAGACACTGGAACAGGCTCCCCAGGGAAGTGGTCATGGCACTAAGCCTGCTGGAGTTCAAGAAGTGTTTTGGACAACACTCTCAGATATGTGGTTTGATTTTTGGGTGGCCCTGTGTGGAGCCAGGATCTGGACTCGATGCTCCTTGTGGGTCCCTTACAACTCTGGATATTCTGTGATTCTATGATTGTATGAATACCAATTTAGGTTGATTTTGGGGTGCACCTGTTCCTCCTTATCAACTGTGAAGGAACCCAGATGACTAATGCACACTATATGGTGACCTTTTGGGTGGCTAAGGTTACATGGTGTCAATATTTTCCTTCAGTGTGTGAGCAGAGGGAAGCAATACTAGAAGAGCAGAGCTGCACACAGTGGGGGAAAACTCCAACATGGTCCAAGGAGAAACCTGTAATAGAAGCACATCAAGAAAATAAAATCCATATAGCAGCATTCTGCTCAGCGAGATAATGTTGTTCCTCTGCAGATCCAGCCTAGCAGGCTCAAACGGCACCATAGAGAACCAGTTTCTGTTTACTGTGTTGAAATGTTTCCAATGTGTCTTCTGTATGTGTTACTCCTGCAGAGAAGGAACAACTGGATGTAACTTGCTGTCCCTTTCTTGCAGCATGTGAGTGTAACCTGGAAGGAACCAGCCAGCCCCAGTGTGACAAAGCCACCGGTGCATGTAACTGCCGTGCTGGTGTCACTGGGTGGTTCTGCAACCAGTGTGGCCGTGGCTTTGAGAAAGACTTTCCCTCTTGCCGTCAGTGTCACATTTGTTTTGATCAGTGGGACACCGAAATTACTGCCCTCACCCAGACTGTTCAAGGGTTAATGAGGTTTGCTGCAAGTCTAGAAGATAAAGGAGGACAAACGCTCAGCTGTGACGTGCACTTCAAAGCCTTTGAAGATGCCATTTCTGAAATTGAAAGAATTTTGAAGCATCCTGTTCTTTCACTGGAGGCACTCACAGGCATCAAGGATTTTCATGGCTATGTTCAGTAAGAGCTTGGCTGCCCCGTTAAAATCTCTTGGCTGAGAAAGCAGTCTTCCCCCAGGCTTCACCAGCCATGCTTTACTCTTCAAATCCTGTTTCTGATCAGCACACAGATGTTGGAGTGTTAAGCCACTGTTTTCAATAGATCTGTGAACAAAATAATCTTTATATATATTATTTTCCCCCCACAGGCATATACTTAAGTGCTGGAATTTTCCAGTTCCTAAGACTTTCCTAAATAAGCCGTTACAAGTAAATGTTTCTGCTCATTTAGAAATTTGTCTCTTGTCCTCTAAAGTATTGTGTATCTCAGTTGCACTTTAAGAACAATTCAGTCTGATTTCTGCATAACTGTCATTTCCCTTGTAGACAAAAAGTTGCACAAATGGGTCCCCTCCATAGTATGCTGTATGAATTTCCTGACCTTAATAAGAACATTGAAGAAATTGGGGAAGAAGCCGACCTTGTCTATGAACTTCTACAACAGAAAATACATCTGCATCACAGTTTTCATTACTTGAACCTCAAAGGTAAGGCAGCCAGTAATTAACTGAAATAAGTAAACATATTCCATGAAATTTCACAATGTTTTTCTCACCATTGAACCATGTTTTAAAGATCCCTAGATTTTAGTTCTATATGGTAGTCCAAAAATGCAAATACTAAGAACATCATTACTAATTTCCAAACTCTCTTTTGTCTTAAAATGCCGTGATTTCTAGCATCCTAAATTTCAGATGCATGTGCCGGGGTCATGTCAATGAAAAATCTCATGAGTCCTGATGTTTACATCAGGATTTAAAGGCCACCCAGTTTCAGATTATAGACTCACAGATCATACAGTAGAAGAGCAAAGGATTTTTTCTGTGCTTCTGACTCCTATTGCTCTTAGCAATACTTAAAAAATGTTGTACAGCAATGGTTTGTTTAATTAAAGCAGAGAGTCATAGCACAACTTCTCAGTGTTCCCATGGGAAAATACATGAATTTATGTGGTAAGGAACTAGCTCTCCATCATCAAAAAATGTGAAATCAGAACTGAGTTCCTTGGCATTTTTGAAATAATTACACTGTATGTGCTTGAGCTAAGTATAGTCTCCATCAGCTGCTAATGGCAGTAATAACAATGTCACAGGCTGAATTCTGGAGAAAGATGGGAACGCATCAGTCAGGGATCTTGAGCAGATACTAGATCATCCACAACAGCAGGAGATGGTCAGCAGTATACACTCCACCAGCTGACCAAAGAGATGGCTGCCAAGACATGAACCCCCAGAAGATACGATGCACCACAGAAGACACAAGCTACAGGCAGTGCACCCCCACTTTGAGTTCCTCTGTGTTTTGTTCAAGCAAGAAGGAAATTGGACTAAACAAGGTTGAATAAAATGAAGGAAAGGTCAATGGAATATAAAGCCAAGGGAAAGAAAGAGGGAAAAATAGGGATTAATTAAGATTTAGGTCTCCCCTGCACTGTTGTACTTGGCAGTGCCCCCAGGACCCGCTCCTCTGCTCAGATCCTGCACGAGCGGTCAGCACAGCTCTCCCAGGCGCCGCATCCCAGTTCGATCGGGTCTTGTGCTGACTCTGGGAAAGGCAGGAAGGCAAAGAAACAATAAATCCCAGTGAGGTCAGTGGATGCACAGCTGAAGCATCCGCGGTGCTCTCTGGTCACGTTCCAATTCTGCTTCATCTTTTGGCCTCTGGAGGCAGATAAACAGACCTATAAAAAGCACACGGGGTGTGGGGAGGGGAAGACTTTGAATTTAAGCTGAATTGCTGGTCAGGGCCACAGATATTCATTGGTCCTGCTACTAAGCATCTAGCGGCACAGAAATAACACATCCCTCAAGGCAGCCAGCTTCCCTGATATCTGGGAGAAAGCCTGGTTCCCTCATCCTTTCTTCATTTCAGGACCAGCAGCACATCCTAGCTATGGCTCTGCCTGCTTTTTTCTCCCTCTTTTCTGCTGGCCTAAGCAAGTGGGGTACAGCAGGATGGAGGATACACCATTTACCCCATCTGGGGCACATTTGACGCTTGTGCCCTAGACACACATGGGGAATGAGCTCCTACCTGCCTCTCTTTGCAGAGGATCAAGTGAAATGAGTTCAAGACTCTTCCTGAGCTTCCTCATGGGCATATACTCAGCTGCCTGACCTGGAAATGCCAATTTCTAATGATGAATTAAAATCCCCGGAAAAAACAAAACATACGTGTCCTTAAAAGAAGGCTTGCAGCTTATGAAATCTCATTAAATTACCTCTTTCCAGCCTTGGCCCCTGGCTTTGCAGCCACTGTGGCGTGGTAACGTGGTGAGTGTGGCTTCCTAGGCTGTAAATCAAGCTTGTGCTAGGACGCTATGTTTAACATAAAGGAACTTGGAAACTCTACAGCTCCATCACAAACCGAGCGTGAAAAATGCATTTGGGCCACTTAATGAGGAGCTGAACCACTGTAAAATATTCCTGCAATGGAATTGTTGCACAGAAAACAGCCTCTTGCTTAGATATGGAGTTACAGCAGCCTCTTGCCAGGTATTTTGTGTTAGTATCTAACTTTAAACTGTATGTTGTTTCCAAGAGTTACAACATAAAATAAACAGCCCTGGTTCCACATGATAACTAAACATCAGTCAGCTTCAGCCAAAGCAAGGCCAAGAGCTTTAGTGCCTGGTAGAAAGCGGCAGAACTTGACAAGAGTCTTCTCATTGACTTCAACCAGTAACTGAGTCATTATCAGCACAGAGGGATGTTAATCAATGACCTCTAATGCTTTTCCACTGCTGACACATCAGTTCTGGCTCATTGCACATACTTCTGCCTAGGGATGTGGGGAAAACTTTGGGTTCCGTGGAGATCTGGGAAGCCTTGACAACAGTAACTTTAAATTGTGTGTTTTGTAAGAGGCCTGAGTCCTTTCTTTAGGCTAAAAACTGTAAAAAAAATGCAAAAAAAAAAAAAATGCAAAAAAAAAAGGAATATGCTCCACCCCTTTTGAGTCTCTACTAGAATAAAAGCTTACATTAAGCAAACAAGAAAATGTTTGTTGCTTGGCCTACAGGCTTATCATAGAAATGCATTTTTTTTCAGCACATCAACCCTGAAATTGAATTTTTTCAGAGCCAAAGAAAACTCATAAATTCCCATTTGTAATCTACATTTTGGGCTCAATTCAGCAGACTGTTAACTTTTAGGTACTGTGCTGAATAGGGAGAGGACAAATGCCTTCCTGAGTCACAGGCCCAGACCTGATCATTTCATAGGTTTTACAACTGGCAGGAACAGTTTTGCTGCCTAAACTTCAATTCTGAAGAATAACACAGGATCCACTGCATTTGCATCTATTTTAGCAGGTTTTATGTGTATCAATAACTATTCCTGTTTGGTAGATGGCTGAGTAAAGGATTAAAAAATTTGACCGACGAAATGACAGTTCCTGTGCCTCCCTGCTGTCCCACATCAACCACCAGTGACAAGAGACTGAATTACCTGTCATTCACCATATGTCTAGAATTCAAGTAAATACATGAATTAAATGCAACCAAAATACAGTTAATACTAAACACTATTTCTATTGCTATAGAGGTCATCAGCAACATTAGGAAACACTTTGAAATATCATTGCTGGCAGAAGAGAAAAGCAGTGGGACAACCCCAGTCATAAGATACTCCGAGTACACCAGGAACAGCACGCTTGTTGTGATGGGCGATCAGGCCTTGAAAGGAAGCAACGTGCTGGAGCAGCTCAAGATGATCAAGATACCTGACATCCAAAACTTAAATGAAAAGGTAGGTGCTGCGGGTTTTTAACAGGAGCTAAATAACCCCCCCCCTTTTTTTTTTTTTGATGCTGCTATTAGTTTTTATCTCAGATGCCCAGAGGAGTCCTGACATAAACATCTTCCTTATTGTAGATCTGCGGGGTGCCAGGACACCAGCCCTGTGCTGCAGCAGCCTGTGTTGGAGCTTTGTGCCAGGACAGTCATGGACTCAAGCAGTGTGGTGGCCCAAACTGCAGCGGAGCTCTTCCCCTCTCTTCTGATGCATTCAGGAAAGCTGAGGAGACTGCTGTCCTGTTAATTAACTTGACTACTCAGCTACAGGAACCTGAGAATCAGGTATATATATCAAACTTACGTTTGTTCAATGCAATGGATGGAGGATGGGAAACAGGGCAGTCCCCTCCTGGGAAACACTGTGCCTTAGCAGTGTCCTGTCCGTAAGTCTACATTTATGCTAAAACCCTCAAAACCCAGGGAGTCAGGCGCTTTCCACAGCACTGCTGTCTTTGCAAAGTAGGCTCTTCCTCTGCTCTCCCTGGATGCTTTTTCACGTTAGGGAGGAAAAGCTGTTCCTGGGAATCAGAAAAGCCCAGTTTGCTTCCAGAACTTATTCCCAAAGTCGAAGAGGGAGCTAAGGATGGGGGTCCTGCCAGCCCCCTTCACAGGGATGGAGTTGGCTACATCACAGCTAGTCACCCACAGTCCTTTTATAATCAGTGGATTATAAAAGGCATATATATAGTCAGGCAGCTCCAGCTTCATTTTCTCAATACCAGCTGGGTGTTTGTCATTGCCTGAAGGTGCATTGTTTTTTTTTCACTTTGCAAGAATGGCTGGCTTAGATTTGGATGGGTTACTTGTAGATAGCTAAATTGAGCAAAGATATGGTAGTAAGTCCCAAATCTACAAAAACTCACCTGCTCCTTGGACAAAGAGCAGTGACCTAGTGACGGCTCCGTCCCAACACAATAGATGTATCATGGTTCAGTGCCAGGAGTATTAGAGGCCATTCCCACCAAGGGACTGTGTCTCTAGCAATGCCTTCCTCTTCCTCACAGCTGCCAAGGTCTCATGGGTCATGGTGTCCTGTGCCTATGGAATTTGGTAGCATCAGGCTAGTGTTGTCTATGTTTTCATTGGGAAAGATTTGAACAGCACCATTTCTCAGTAGCCTGAGTATGGCCCATGTTTATTGCATTGAGATTACTGCTCTGCATAGAGTTAAACTCAATTTATACAACTTCATATTACTCTTATGTTTGACATTAAAGAATTATTGCAGGTAATTTCAAGCCGAAGCTTTTCTGCCCCCCATACTGTTTATAAGGGCATCAAATGTTTGGCTGTTCCACTTTACTGCAGAGGAGCAGTAAAAATAAGCAAAGTGTGGCCTATGCAACATGTGCAAAGGAAGCAAAACAGACAAATCCCCAAACGACAGTGAAAACAGTTTGTTCTCATTAACAATCAGAGAGAATGCTTGTTATAATGATAGGCAAAAACCATTTTCCAACAGAAACAGCATTCTGCTCTGGCTTTGTCCCCTCCCTGCAGGGTGCCTGGGCATCCATTTCCTCCTTTTAGAGTCCAGGCGACATTGCTCTGCAGCTAGCAGGTATAGAAATGAGCAGTCTGGGCATGCATCGAGGCCCCAAAACATGCAGGGACAGCAGTGATGGGCATCCCACAGACATTTCAGAAGTAAAAACATCACTGTTTTTCTTGCTGCCTGGGGAAACAGGGAATCTCTTCCCTCACACCTGTGCATTTCCTTCGAGCAAAGCACAGCCCCCAGCAAAGCAAAATACTGTTGGAGTTTGATAATTAACTAAAGTGCTCAGTTAAATGATCAAGGATACTAATTTAATGGCAAAATTTAACTTTTAAAGACAAGCATTAAGCTCTAGCTTTCTTACTTGTGTCCTTGTAAGTGCATTTTTAACAGCAATTCCAGAGTGAAAAGGCAAATGAAATTATGTGCCTTTTCTTTACTGAATCTGATCAATGACATGGCACAATACTGCAATAGAAAATAAGTCAGCACCTTCTTTCAGAAACAGAAGGGGTTGTGGTTTAGCAGTGGTTGCATAGAGAAAAAAAAAAAGTTGATTTAGGCTTTTTCTAAGGCCAAAGGCCATGATGTAACAACTTCTGGAGCTCCCAAAAGTGGTCTCCTACTACAGGTTTTTCAAAGCCACATCGAATGACTCCAGCTGAGGCTTGTATCAAAATTATCTGAGTGTCAGAGCTCAACTTGCCAAGCAATGATATACAGCATCCAGAAAATGGCATTGCTATTTCTAATAGTATTTCCAGGTTGAAAGCATCAGAAAAATGGCGGAAGACACTAAGCTGAAAGGCTCACAGTTTAATGGGGAACTGGAGAGCGCCAAAAACCAGATTGAATTTGACCAAGAAATCACAAAGGATTTCATCAGAAAAGTGAAAGACTTCTTGTTAGGTAAATATGCAAGGAAAGTTCTTTCTGACTCATTTTTTTCTTTAATATATATTTCAATGTATTGTAACTTAATAGATGGCTAGAAAGTGATCTAGCTGCATGTATATCAAATTTCTTGTCTACCTCCTGATCTGTGCATCTTTTTTCAATTCTGGTCTTTCTTTCTCCCAGATAACAGTATTTCCTATTAATTTTCCCATAGATCTGCTACATTCTGATTGTCATCTTTTATTAATTTGCTTAATTTGAAGCAGGCAAGTAATTCCCTCAGTTCCTGGTTTATCTGAGAAAAGGTCTACTAATATAATTTCATATATATATATAACATCCAGGCATATTCAATGCATCCTCAAATTGTTATTCCACCCTCTTCTTCCCGGCCCATAAATAGAGGCTCTCTGTAGGGAGCGTGGGAATTAGGACACAAAGTGACAAACTGCTCCATCTTCTCCGTAAAACTGTAACTTGAGGAATCAAAGGATTCTGGTAGAACTTCAGCCCTCGCAAAAAAAATAACAAAACAACAATACATGCCCTAAAACTTTTTCCACCCTCACAATTGCAGAAATGTTTTTTTTAACCAGATGCACATAAAAGGAGTTCAAATATGTTAGTATAATCTCTCAAATGTAGCTGATCTCATAATTCTCTAAGGATTGCATGTTGGCAGTCCTTTGGCATTCATACCTCCATATCCAAACAGCAGCGAGGGAGTGAGGGCTGAGGACAGAGGACTTCCTTTGTTCAGGAACATTTAAGTTATTTTACTGAATTTGAAGGAAAAACTTCATTTAAGCTCTTAGTGTTCTCATATTTTTATTTGGTAGCAACTTAGAATTTCATCTTTGGCTCTTATTTTATGTTTCTTAGAAGACATATGGCATTTACTAATAATTGTAAAAGCCTTTATTCATGAATTTTTGGTTTGTAAATTGAAGTTTATGCACCATAGCAGCTAAAATGCATACAGTTACATCAAATCTGCTGTAATCTACAGTGACTGGTATAGTAGTTTTAGATTAATGTATTTCAACAGAAAATAGCTCTCAGGAATGCAGTACTGTCTTTTATTTAATTCTTGATAAGTTACTTTGGAGCATTAGCACAAATGTAGTATGTTTCAACTGCCTTATCACCAAAGGTCTTGTCTACAAAGGGAAGTGAGTAGAAAATAGAAGTGATGATGAGACTTTGCAAGGCATTGGCTACTCTAACCCTGTGTACCTGCACCTCTTAGCACAGTTGGTACTGGGACGAGAGCATTTGGAAGGGGAGTTGTTAAAATATGTTTTTCTTACTGTAAATTCCCATCCTATCTCAGTCTGGCCCAAATTCCCCTCGGCAGCTTAGCTTTCCTCATTAACCAGCAAAGGAACCACTTTCTGAACACTGTGGCAACTCCGGGGAAGGGATTACTCCCACCATCCGGCTTGGAAAATTTCACTCACACCCCGGTCTCCCCAGCGCCTCTTTGATCTGGGGACCGAGGGAGAAATGGGCTCTGACACATCTGGCTGCACCGCGCGCCAACTTAAAACCTTCCGTGGGTTCAGTTCTGCATCAGAATTTTAATAACCTAGTTCAAAGTGGGTTCAAATCCTCAGTTCAGCCAGCTCTGACAACACTAACAGCAGTACCTGGAAGCGTAATATTAAATCACAAAATGTTGGAGATAATTCTCTTACCCCCTTGCTGTGCTTGTCAGCTTTATTCTACCACATAACTCAATGTCTAGGCAACCATAACAATCCTTTACATTTCGCTGGGAGGGAGTATCCACTTCAGAACATCCCAAGCTCGGTTTCTGTTGCAGATGAGAGCGTGCCTCCAGAAGACATTGAGAAGGTGGCAAGTTATGTCCTGCAAATAAACCTTCCCCTGACTCCACGAGACCTAACAAGCATGCTTGGCAAAATCAGAAGCATTATGGCCCATTGTGAGAAGTACAAACTGAATGCAAATAAGAGAAACAGGAAAATGGAAGCAGCTCAGACACTGCTGGTGGAGGCACAAGATGCTGAGTGAGTAGACTGTTCTCTTACTGACATGCTAAATCCAGCTGAGATGGCACTGTGTGCAGTAGGATGGCTCCATACTCCAGGCACTGAGTGTCCTAGGAACTCTGGAGGGAAAGTTCAGATTTCAGCAGATTTCAGATTGCCATTTTGCAGCAGCAAGTAGCCACGATGGCCTGGGCTGCAGGATCTGACCTGCTGCAAGAGGTGGCAGCTCCCGCAGGCTCCTGGTCCTGCCTGCTCAATGCAAAAGACCAAGGCAGCTACGTACTTCCATGTGGAACCTGGTGGATCATTACATCTGGCTCACTGGGAGGTTTAACTATGGGTGAGGAAGAAAAGCCAGAACTAGGGAGGCAGAAAATATGTTCACCTCTTAAGTGAGCTTTTCTTACCGGCAGTGCTCCACCAGGCAGCTCACAGCATCCATCCTCACCTTCAGCATAGTACTTAATGTACTCCCACACAAGGCCCCTTACTGGTGTTCTGCTCTGCCAGCTTATGAATCACACTTTTAACATTTGTTGTTGGACTTGAGGGAACATTTCTGCATGTGAGCATGGGTGCGTTTGCAATGTGTTCTTGCTTTGCTCTCCACACCACAATACTATACATGCTTTTATTTTTCCTTTTTAGCAAAGCAGCTAAAGCTCTTCCACCTGTGCATGAAGTTAATGACAAACTAAAAAATGTTCAAAGCTCCCAAGGACGCTCCAAAAACACCTTCATAAAGTTAAATGAAGAGATACAAGGAATCAGAACACAAATCTCACAGGTATCTTGCTGTAAATCTTTTAATTTATTTACAACATACATTTTAGAAAAAAGATAGTTCATCTCAAATTTTCCTCAACGTAAATGTAAAATAAATAAAACCAGAATGTGTCTCAGATACAACATCAATTCCACAACATATAAGGGTCTCCTCTTGTTTATCAGTTGCCATTTACCTCCTTCATTACCAATCTCTGCAGGCTGGGTAGACATTGCATAAAAAACACAGCATCCTTCTGTTTTAGGCTGAGAACCAAGTGAACAAGACAAGTGATGAACTCAATGACTTTTCAGCAAAACAGTCTGAGGTAGAAGATGAAATTGCCACACTGAGGATGAAAATCCTGATGAACAGGAATCAAGCCACAAATGCGAAAGCAGGGGCAGAAGCAGCATACAAGCAAGCTCAGAAAATTGACAACGTAAGCCATTCTGTCACACATTAAAGGAAAAAAGGTTCCTTACATGTTTGATAGTATTTTTGATTCAGAAGTGTAATTGTGTTACCCTGCTCTCCTCAAAACTCTGTTAAGTTTTCCTTATGCCATGTACAATCCCCCAGGTTAACTATAATTTCTTTTCAAGTTTAAGGTTTCTAGCAACTAACACTTCTGTTTGCTTGAATGAAAGAAAACATACACATTTCTCTAGCTATTCTGTGACATTTTTCCTTGCACTGTGTATAAGACTCGTAGTCACCATGGGCACCAGTAAACACAACAGAGCAAATCACAAAACCAGATATTAAAATATGCGAGCGATGGAAGCAGTCTGGCCATTCATCTCATGCTGTTCTCCTTCAGAGAAAATCGCGGTGGGAGTTATGTGGAGGTTGGGATTGGCTGGGTGCTTTTCAGTAGCTCCAATTTTTGAGAATGCGTTGAGGCAGCTGAAAATTTGCTAAAATGCTATGTGAGGAGAACCAGGCACCCACAGCTCCAAAGGCAGAGCACAGCTAAGCATCCAGGTTATAAGAAAGCCAGTAGAAATCTAAACTGCAGCCTCCAAGGCACCCTAAATCAGAATGGAATGTAAGCAGCCAGTAAATACTCCTACAGCCAAAAATGTTTAAAAAATTGATGCTACAGATAATTCATTACATTTGATTTAAGCCTCGTGGCAAAAATGAAATCTACAGAAAAGCTTTATCAAAAGAAGTAATAACAGAATAAGTTTTAAAAATCTTAAACCGTATTTTCTTTACATCCTCACCCCCCATTGACACTATAGATTGCTCCACTGGCAGTTTGTTTAATCAATTTATTCCTGGTTTTGCAAAGCACTGTTCAATGTATAGTTATTATGGATTTTTATTTTTTTATTTTTTTTTAAGATTTGAGAGATTGAGAGATTTTAAGTTTGGTTATTCAGGATATTCAAAAACTGTATAAAAATCACCTTGGGTATGCCAGATTAATTATGAGATGCTCCTAAACCAAGAAACATTTTTTTGTTACAGCAATTTGCTGACATTAAAAGGAAGTACACCATTCTTCAAGAAAAGCTGAAAGCCAAAGGACCTCCAAAAGTAACTCTAGAGAAAGTGAAGCAGCTGAAAGAAGAAGCAGAAAAACTGGCTGAAGAGATTGAAAAAAAAATTAGAAGAATAACAGGTAGTGTTCTCCTTTCCACAGCAAGCAGCAGAAATTGCTGAAATTAAACTGAAACCCTTTCCCACAGATACTAGCAGACTAGATTCACCTGAAATTGTGTTTAAAACAATTTAACTAGTGAAAATCCCTGCTTGAAGCTTCTCAAACAGTTTCCAAGGAATTGATTTGGTTTGGTTTATGTACATTTTCTGTCATACATTGGTTGCTATAGGCAGAGGTCAAGAAGTGGCCACAGAGGGATTTGCAGTGATTTGACTCAGGCAGTGTAAAAACGGGACAAGTGCAAAAGCTGTGTAACCTGTCCCAGGCGCTCAAAGATGGGCTCTGAAAAACTTAGCTGCATATTTAGCTGGGAGCTTTGATTTATGTCCTTGCTTTGGGCATTTGGACCTTCATTCTTTCCTCTGCGCTCTGCCTTTTCTTACACTACCCAAGCAATGACTCATGTTACAGAGAGCTGCAGGTAGCTGTTTTTCCATCAAAAGAGAAGGTGCACATCCTTGTGCAGATCAAATTACTGCATCTTGGCTGTCAGTTAAACACCCCAGGCCTCAATTCCTTGATTTGATCACAAAAAGTCTGGTCTGGTAAGTAACTGTTCAGGTCTCACAGAATCACAGAATCGTTCAGGTTGGAAGAGACCTCCAAGATCACCTAGTCCAACCTCTGACCTAACTCTAACAAGGCCCACACTAAACCATATCTCTAAGCTCAACATCTAAACGTCTTTTAAAGACCTCCAGGGATGGTGACTCAACCACTTCCCTG
>VXAA01004439.1:884802-923666 GCA_013399115.1 Anseranas semipalmata | reverse complement strand
TTCGCGGCGGTGCGGTGCCGCGACGCGCCCCGCGCCGTCGGGGGAACGGGGACGGAGGGTGGGGGGGGGCCGGGAAGGGACCCGCAGCGTGGCCGCCGCGCTCCCCGCTCCGTTGCCCCGCTTTGGGAGCCCTCCCGAGGTGCCCGCACCGCCGGAGCAGCCTCCGTGCCGGGCAGCCCTTCGCTGGTCTTGGCTTCCAGCCCCCGTTTCGCTAGCGGAGTTAATGAGAAAGAATGGGCCGCGGTAAGTTCAATTAATACTTGGAGGGTTTTTTTTTTTCAGACTTGCACGGAGCCGTCTAGACAGCTTCCTGATTGAAAGTGGTCTGTAGCACCCGGTTAATGTTTTGGCCACTGTTCTCATAATATAATTACGTTTGTATGGTCTCCAACTAAAAGGATGCAAATAGGGTTTTGTGGTACATCTGGTGGAAGACACCAGGGTTGTTACTATTTAAGCCAGAAGAGGCTTAAAATCTCTGAGACAGAAGGGATGGTGGATAGGGACAGAACCTCAGCTGTAAGGGGAGCTCGGTTAAATGGGAAGCAAGGGAATAACCTCAGGCCGAAGTAGCTGCAGAGACAATGGGGACGGATTCTGACACTTTGAAGGAAAACCACTCCCATTTGTGCCCTGAAGTTACAAATCTCCCCCATGCCCTGTTTTACTGTGCCGCTTTGTCTGCTGGAGGTAATACTGGATTTAACAGCGGGTTTAGCATTGCTGGAACATTTTCAGCGTATGTTGGGGTTGGTTTCTTTGTCAGCATTAGCATCCGTGCTACAACAAAGTAACAAGGATGCCTTGTTATTTTTTATTGTCCCCAAAACTGCTGAGGCTCCAAGGTGGTTTATGTTAAGAAGCACTGCTTCAACTGTGCCCTCGTTCCCGATCTCACAGCCCCGCTTCGGTGTTTGCCTGCTATGTCCCTGCTTATTTCTGAACCGTAAGCGGCACTGAAGAAGTCTGCCAGGCTGTGGGTGCAGGGAGGTGCTGAGTGTCCTCTCAGCACTTGGCAGGATGGGACCTCTCAGTGTTTGGCAATGATTTTGGTGGGAGCCAGAGCGAGTGGCTGCAGGGGGCCAGTGCCGTGGGATGGACGGGATGGGGCGGCGAGCCTGGGCGGGGGGACGCCTTCCCCAGCCCCGCGGGACCCGGTGACAGGGGAAGTCGGCGCGGCACGGCCCTGCCAGCTCGCGCATTCCTGGCTCATAAAGCACTGCTGCGCTGGTCTCCCCAAACCCGCCGGAGGAATGGTGCCTGCAGCTTTTGGCAATGACGAGCTGCTGGTGTGCCGGGGCTGCCCCCTGCGCACTGCCAAACCCGAGCTGTTTTGGGCAAGAACCCTCCCTTTTGGTTCAGCTCGCATCTTACCTTGCAAAATTTGCATGGGTTAGGCAGTACAGTGTAAAAATAGTGTTCATAGCAATAGTCACAATGTTTTTTTGTCCTTCTGGTGAAGAAGCACTTGTCCATTTTTCCAAAAAAGCACGTGCCAGGCTTGCACCCAGCTGTTTTTTTTATGGGTGCATCTTGTAGGGTGTGCAAGCTGGGTTTGTGTGCGTAGCTTGAGATTGCAGTCACGGGTGAATGTGCATGTATGCGGTGTAGGTAGGAGCATGAAAAGCTGGATTTGGAGTAGGGTTAACCCCACGGGGAAAGGATCCGGTCACTAAATCACTGATTTATGTACTCTCTACGTACATTGAGCCTTCCCGGAGATGTCCTAATGCGGAGAACTTGCATCTCAAAGCTAACTCCTAAAAGCCAAGGTTATTTCACACAAGTTTTTGAAGGTGCGGTTTTGCGTGTGTACATTTCAATTCAGGGATGTTCTGGAGACGCTGCCTCTGGTTATGAGCTCTGCTGGAGAATCGGCGTGCTGGCAGGGATTTCCTGAACCTGCAACTCAGATAGAAAGCATGCCTCTCATAAAAATAAAGTTTATGGAATTCCTGGCATATTTTCCATTTTGCAATTTGCATTAATTGAGAAAGGTAAATACACTTATCAATTAAAAAAAAAAAAACAAAACACCACACCTTCGATGCCTCCTGCAGGCAAAATGAGTGGAATGTGATGTGGATGGAAAATACTCTTATCTGCAGGAAACAAGTATTGCCCTGTGGATAAAATCAGTAATGCCAGTTATCTTGTTGTTTCAGGAGGATAAAAAATGTTTCATATGCGACTCTGAGGATCCCTTCCATGACACTCTCAATCCCGACAGCCATCGCATTGAAAATGTGGTCACCACGTTTGCTCCAAATCGCCTGAAGCTTTGGTGGCAGTCAGAAAATGGTATGCAGTTTGTCTGGGAGCCGTTTCCTGGGCTCGGAGTCGCTTTCCCTTCTTTTGTTTAAGGGTACCTACGTGTTTGCTGTTAGCTCAGGGCTGGTAATTACTGCTGTGGGAAGGATCATGCTGTTAGCAGAGGGCTGAGTAAAACTGGCTGCTTTTGTGTGTCCCGGAGTGGCCGTTTATCCGTAATGAAGCCCCGCGAACCCTCTAGGAGTGCTGGAAAGAGCTCTCCCGCCGCTTTGTGAGAATCCTTTCCTAAAAAGAGAACTTTCCCACACCGGCTCCAGATCTGCCTCATGTTTGGGCAGCGGGAGCGGAGCAGCCTTCCAGCGGCGAACATCCCGTGGCAGCGCTGCCGAGGAGGGAAGCACCGCGGGGCTTCCCCACGCCGCGCGGCCGCTGGAGGAGGCGGTGGAAGGAGGCGGCCTGGGGGCTGCTGGCCTGGGGGCTGCCGGGCTGCGGCCCCCCGAGCACGGCCAGGGAGACCTCACGCCCTGCCGGCCGCCTTCTCTGCAGCGGGCACCCTGGGGTCCTGCACCCTTGTGCCAAACAGCAAAATGAACGCCAGAAACGAGCCAGCGAGTTAAAAAAAAATGATTGCATGTTAGTTTGGTGGCTTTTTATTTTATTTTCACCCTTCCTCTGCCCTTTTTGCTTTTATGGTTTTGCTTTTGGCATGCTTCTCTATACAAAGCAAGGCATCTAGATTTTCATCCTGCCCTAAAGCCTTAAAGCCGGATGGACAGGATGGGATTTCTGCAAATTCATTGGCAGGAACTGTCTGACTCTATGTTAAAATAACATGGTAATATTTGTAACATTTCTGTTGTCCAGTAAAGAAAATTTTTTCCCTAAATCCTTTTTAACCATTTTTTTAACTATTTAGATCAGATTAGCAAGCCGCTTGTGTCCAGTGGTTCTCCTGTAGCCTTCCAAATAATTCATGTTTTTTGCAACAAGCTTGGCAGCATTCATGCAGAAAAGTTCTTAGCTCATAAGGTCATGAAAATGTCCTTCAACAGTGAAAAACAAATGATTCTTTCTGTCCAATTTATGTTTTCTTCCATTCAGGCATGCAGCAGAAGGGACCGTTGCTGCACACTCCACATAAAGTCACAGCTAGTTGAAAATTGAAATGCTTTATTAGTTTATTCTTTTCATTTCTTACCCTTCTTCTTCTCTGTAAATCTCACTTGATTTTTTTGTTTGTTTATTTCTAACTACAGCATAATTAGTATCCAGCTGTTCTGAGAGGTCTTTTCACAGGACAAAATAATATTTCTAACTGTTCTTTCTTTCTGTACAGAGTCCTTGACCATAGGTAGTTGTACAGCACAGTTTGGAAAACCTTTTGCTTGTCATGGTTTCCTACCCTTGCGATTGCAAAGCAGGGCTGGGATAGTTGGTTTAGGGGTATTCCAAAAAACAGGCTATAAAGAACCAGTTCCTGCGTCTGGATGGACAGGAGAATCCAGAGCAAGTGTAAAAAGATGAGTCCCCACCAGCGGATGGTGAGATTTGGGGTGTTGGGACTGCAGAAGCTCACAGCTGGGTTGCTGCCCCGTGGGCTGTGGTGCGTGAGGACAGCCTGGGGCTGGGCTCAGCATCCTCGCTCTTACCAGTGACTGAGCACCTTGGTGCCAGGATCTAGCCCGTAGCTGTCCTTGTCCTCGTCCTACATCTGGTGATGTTAGCCACGTTACGCAGTCTGAGATAACAGCAGTGCAGGCTCACGCTTTGGGTGTAATGTGTTTCTGCAGGTGAGGCACAGTAATCCCATGCGTGGTACAGTCTTCAGCAGGTCCTTGGTGTCTCCCTGTAACTTACTAATGCGCTAGATCCTTTTTTGACATCAGAGCCAAGGGGCGAAGAAAAGAGTCCCTGTGCCACCAGACTGAGCACAGAGCCTCGGCAAAATTTTGATGTAGAGGCTGGTGGGTGTCCTTGTTTGTTGCACAGTTTCTTTCCTCTGCCCCTGCAGGTCTGGAAAATGTGACTATCCAGCTGAACCTGGAGGCTGAATTTCATTTCACTCATCTCATCATGACCTTCAAGGTAAGGACACCACAGCCTTACCCACACCCTCAGCCTTACCCACCACCTGTGTAGAGCCCCACAAGTCTCCTGAAACACAAGGAAGTGAGAGTCCTTCACATCCATTTGATGTCTGGGACGTGGGCTCTGTTTGAGCTGTTTAGCCTGATTTTTAGATCTGTCAACCATTAACTCCTGAAGTCACACAGGAAAGGTAAGCTGTGACTTGTGACTTGAGTTGTGTTTAAATTTCAAGTGTGTGGGGCTGCAGAAGGAGTCACACGAAATGTGGGTCATTTGTCTCTCTGTGGTGGTTGTTCTTGTAGAAGATCATTACTAAATCATATAGTAGCAAGGATTTTTCTTTTTAAAAAAATTGGCCGTGCTATCAGTTTTCATTTGGCAAATGGAGAGGTCTTCAGGAAGAAGGAACATCTGTACACAAAGTGTCTTTGTTTCTTTCCAAACAGATGTCTTGGAATGGCAGATTATGTCCCGTACATCCTAAATCACAGGCAAGCGCTAGTGGCAGCCTTCAGCTGAGGTTTCAGGGACTGCAGTTCTGCAGGGCTAAATCTCTTTGCATGTAAACAAATTAATCTCTGAATTTATACCCATCAGCTTTCCAGGAGAGACAGTTCCTTTGTCTTGTGGCATCAGCTTGGGTTTCTCCCCCTGCCCTGAGGTGGTCCCCGAGGTGGAAGGTGGTCCCCTCTGTGGGTCCCCAGCCATGAGGGCTCCCCGAGGGACCCCGACCTGGTACTGGTACTCCTGGGCTCACCGGGTGCTTGGTTAGGAGGAAGGCCATAGGGGAAAGGTAGTTTTAGTGATGATCTGTTGGCTTTGTGTGATGGATGCTCGAGCTGCCTCACCTCGGTGTTGCTACGTTTTCTGTTGGGTGAGATACCGGTCTGTAAGGTGGGTGATGTTTTCAGCCAGGAAGGAGGAAAAAAAATTTCTTTCCAGCTGTGACTGAAATGTTTTTTGTGCTTAGCTCTTTGAGAGCCTTGTCTGAATCCATCTAATTAATGAAGGGACTTCTTGGTGCAAGCCAGGTATTCAGTTAATATCTGCATTTTGAAAGGCAGTCGATTGAAACATTATTATGGTCTCAAGATTTTTAGATCAAAGGGATTAAAAATCTTTTTAAAAAATCTCACTAGCTAGTTGTTCTGGAGTGGAATACATGCAAGTAAGAAGGAAAGTGGTTTGTTTAAAACAAATGCAGCCTGCCAGAGGCTGGGCAAAGCCAGCTGAAATAGTCTTGGGACCTGGGGGAGCTGGGTGCAGTACAAGTGAATGAAGCTCAACACCCTGCTTTCTGTAGAGGAGACTCACTCTCCCTTAATTCGGGTTCTTTAAGGAGATTCCTGCTCTGGGGACAGGAGGTAAGACCCATTACATCTCTGTGGAAGATGAGGTGAGGAGGTATGGCAAGGAAAAAGGCGGTGCTGTTTTCCACTAGCAGTGGAAAAAATCCCCTTGTCTCCCTAGAGCCCTGCTTTAATCTCCAGTTTTGAGAAGGGATTTGGAATCAGAGAAACTTGTAAGTTTGGGTGCTTGATTGCTGAATGCTGTCCGGTCTGTGGTTGGATGTGCCTTATTTTGAAGATTTGCCTCTGAGCAGAAAGTAGAGTATCAGTAGTAAAGGGTGAAAGGGTAAATATTGGAAATAATCTCTGCAGAGAGAGAAGAGAGATTCAAATCCAGATGTGTGGATTGCTCATACTTAAAAGTGCTCAATGTAAATGCAAACAATAATTAACCAAATACAATCTCCTTTGATTTTCTCATTACTAGACATTCCGTCCAGCTGCAATGTTGATAGAAAGATCATCTGATTTTGGAAAAACGTGGCAAGTATATAGGTATTTTGCATATGACTGTGAGAGCTCATTTCCTGGGATTTCAACTGGACCCATGAAGAAGGTGGATGATATTATTTGTGATTCCCGATACTCCGACATTGAACCTTCAACTGAGGGAGAGGTGAGAGGGTTTTTTTCAATATGTTGATTTTATAGACTTTTTCCATACAAATTCAGATTCTCTGAATCTTCCATTGTACTGTTTTTCTTCCAGGTAATATATCGTGTTTTAGATCCTGCTTTTAGAATTGAAGATCCATACAGTCCAAGGATTCAAAGTATGTATGCAGTTATCTTCCAGGCTTCTTTGAAAGCATTTCTGTTTTTATTTATTTACTATTTTAAAATATTTTACTATTTAAATATAGGCCACAAATAAAGTCATGCATTTGCCCTGGTATTAATTTTGAAGTTATAATTTTGAAGTTGTATGAATACATTTCTGGCATGGTTTCTTTTCCTGACTCAGACGGTGATCTACTGGAAGATAACAATCAGTGTTGTTAAATTCAAGTGATTGTTCTTATGCACATTATTGTAGTTGGTCCTTTTCTTATTTGAAAGATATTCCCTTATTGAGGGAATCATTTTTCCTAAAGAAATCCCCTCCACAAAATACATGCAGTCACTGAGAGAAGCTTTGGACATGATCCTGGAATTGTACGGTTTTCAGAAAGCAAAGAATCAGGACTACAAATGTACTTAGCATCTTCTTGCACTTTTAGATAAAATCAGTGGGGTTATGTTTTATGTTTTAGAATTCAGAACATCTGAATCATGACTTCTGAATGACTGGCCTTGGTAGCACTGAGTGGCTGGTCTGTGTAGATGTGGTCATAAAACAAAAATGCCTGTGGCAGTCATTGCAACCAAGGAAGGCAGAGGTACAGACCTGTTGCTGTAGTATGGCTCAAAGAGAAACCTCGTTGGGCATTTGGCCTGAGTAGGGAATGGCAATGCTTGGCCTTAAACGTGACCTCTAATTTCATTCTCAGTTTCAGTTTGCATCCTTCGATGTAAAGCTAACTGGAGGTGAAAAAAATATCCGAAGTAGAAGAGTGTGTGCTAGTTGCTATATTGCTTGAATGTTTTTTAATCAAAGTTTTAAAGGAGAGAGACTGCTTTCATTGGTTTGAAGTGCTTTTTCAAGGCTTGTTTCAAGCCTGTAAGAAATTATGCGTAATATCAAAGTGAATGTGTAGATTGAATTAATTACTGCCATATTGTCTTCCCACAGATTATCCCATGAGAACTTCTCCTTTGTGTTTGGTCACTGATGAGGTGTTGCCTCTTTCAGCAAAATATAACTAATTAAATTTGCTGGGAAAGTTGAGTGTATAAGAAAGAAGACTATATTTGTGTCTTGTTTCCAACTGAATTTTTGTCCAAAAGGCTCATAACTCTTAAAGCTCCTGGTCCACTTGTCAGCAGTTCCTTAATATCGCCCCCCTGCCTCCATCTTACACTTTAAACCCCAAAGTGTATAGAGAACCAGCGTCTCCTCGGTGGTACTGGTGTACGTGCCTTTAATATTTGTGCTTGTGCCTATGTGTGTCTACAGTAAAACAGACTAGTATTTTTAATTAAGCTTAAATTAACTTACACAGTGATCAGCCTGTAGTAAAGTAATGCAGTTTTTGGAAGTTGGGAATACGAAGTGATGTGATGTGTAGTACATAAGTGCTGAAATTAAATCTGATCTAATCTGCCCATAGGAAGTGTGTTTGGGAAGTCACTGCTGGCTTCCTCCCATTCAGTACAATATCTGGTAAATAACTCCAAAACATGTTTTTGCTGGTGTCCCCTGCAGACCTACTGAAGATCACAAATCTGAGAGTCAAATTCGTCAAGCTGCACACACTTGGAGATAACCTCCTGGATTCAAGGATGGAGATAAGAGAGAAGTACTACTACGCCATTTACGACATGGTGGTACGCGGGAACTGCTTCTGCTATGGACATGCCAGCGAGTGCGCACCAGTGGAGGGCTTAAACGAAGAAGTGGAAGGAATGGTGAATATTCACACTTTTCTCCACAAAGCTGTTCCTGATTTTTGTTAAGTGTTTTAAAAACAATGAGGTGAAGATGTGATAGAAAAACTATGGGTCCCCCTCCGCCCTTAACTTTCAAACAAGAAAACCATTGAAACTACTCTTTGTCAGCAAACCTGTCTGTTATTATTGGCATTAATCAAGCACAGAGAGCTCAGACTCAGTGAAAATAGTTTTAACATTCCTTTTCTAATTATGTTAAAGAGCTGATGAAATTAAAAAGCAGAAGGCAGAGTATCTGTATGTGGCTGGAGACGTGTATTGCCTTGGTTGCCCTAAAATTGAAGTAAATAGGGGCTTCAAAGGATGAAACACTTTCATGAATCAAACAAGATCTGTTTGTATCAGTCTTTATCAGCTGAGAAGTGGGGGCTATCAGTTTGCATAGCTGTAGCCCGAATTAATTAACAGCAGGCTCTGGAGGAAAATCTTGTTGCCTGTCTTGTATGCTGTTGTGTGAGTGCCCCATCCCTTCTGGCTTTGGGTCTCCCCATGATTTTTGCCTGACGAGCAGTAATAGCAGCCCTGTTAATGAGTGAGTTATTAACTGCATGAAAATGCGGAGGCACAGGGGAAGGTTGTGTGGGTTGCCCCAGGGGCCGCAGGATGTGGGTATGCTCTGTTGCTCCATGCTTTCCTCCTGACCAGCAGCAAGACCAGCTTTGCCTCTGAAATTGTGGCTCAGGTGCTGGTAGTCCCTGTTGTCAAAGGCAGTGGCTATCACAGTCACCATTTGTCTGTTTAGTGCTTGCGTGTTGAAGGCAGAGTTGGGCTGATGGATAAAACCCATCCAAACTATGGTGGTCTCTGCTCTTGGCTTTGAGAATGATGGCAGGGAGTCAGTGAGCTAGAAGTGACATGCTGATATAACTAGATGCAGGTTAATGTCTAATTAACAGCTAATAAACAGCTAATTATTAGCTCTAAGAGGCATTTGTGATTATTCAGGTGGAACTGTGCTGTCCTTGTTTGTGTCTGAAAACATTTTTCATGCATTTGTTCCAGTAAGGAAAGAAGGGCAATGAGGAAATTCTTACCTAGGCAGGCAAGGGACGCTCCTGTGGCCCTTCATGTCCTCTTATGTGCAGTTATGTGCATTAAAGTCTCCAAAGGTGTATCTGCTATGTACTGGCTGTATTTTGAATGAATTAGAGCAGCGTGTTTTTTTTTTCCATCCTCTTTAATAACCAACTATATTCCTCTCATTTTTATATATATATATATATTTTAATGACAGGTCCATGGGCACTGCATGTGCAGACATAATACCAAAGGCTTAAACTGTGAGCAGTGTTTGGATTTCTACCACGACTTACCCTGGCGACCTGCCGAAGGCCGCAATAGTAACGCATGCAAAAGTGAGTTTGGGTAAAATGCAAATCTGAAGTCTGATTATTTCTTGCTTTCAGAGTGTTACATGTTTTTGTATGAGTTGACTTGGGGAATTTGTGATGGTATACAGAGTTCTGCATGTTCTTCAGTAGACTTTGACATGTCTTTTCTGCAGACTCTCATCTCCCTTGAGGCTAAACTGTGCTTTTTGTCTTTGTCACAGAGTGCAATTGCAATGGCCACTCCACCCAGTGCCACTTTGACATGGCCGTGTACATGGCCACGGGGAACACCAGCGGGGGAGTTTGTGACGACTGCCAGCACAACACTGTGGGACGCAACTGCGAGCAGTGCAAGCCCTTCTACTTCCAGCACCCGGAGAGAGACCTGCGGGACCCTGATGTCTGCGAGCGTAAGTGCAGCCCTGTTGCTCCTGGGGTGGGATGGACGTGGTGTCTGGGCCACGGTCTTAGGGCTTGCTCTGGAGGATTTAGGATTTACCATAGCTGCTGCGCTCTTCCCCACCCCTTTTTTCATCCCAAACAAAGATCCTGGAGGGGAGGTGGTTATTTTGGAGGTCTTGAGTGAGCCTGGCTGGGTTTTGTTTTCTCTTCAAGAATCTGGAAATGTATTTGGCCACTACATGTTGAACCCATGTCCTTGTGGTAACAATGCCTTTAACGACTTTAAATAATTCAGTGTGAGACTTGGCCTTTTCTGTTGTAGCAGTCAATAAAACGTGCCCAATGCTTCCTTCTTAGCCTGTAACTGTGACCCAGCTGGCTCCCAGAATGGTGGCATATGCGATCGCTACACCGATTTCTCTACTGGCCTCATTGCTGGACAGTGCCGTTGTAAATTATTTGTCGAAGGGGAGCGTTGTGACCTCTGCAAAGAAGGTTTCTATGGTCTGAGTGCCGATGACCCAGCGGGTTGTCAGTGTGAGTAAAAACATATGTTCCTTTATGTGGGATCAAAAGCTCTTTGAGGAGCTGCTAGTGCTGGGAGAGGTTGGTTTCTGGGGTGGTTTTTCTTTTCCTTTGTTTCATGCTTTGCTAAAGGAAAAACATTCTTGTAGATTTGCTGTAGCTTGGAGTCCACCCTCCACTAAAACTCAGCTCCCCAGCTGATCCTGGGGAATACATGCAGTGGAAATAGCAGAATTCTCTGTGTTTGTTTTTAAGTCTCTAAGCCAGGGAAGTTTTACTGCGATGTGTGGTGGGCAAACTCTGCAATTAATCTCTGACTTGGGAAATTAGAGGAAGCTTTAATATAAATATTTAAATTGGATACTGTCTAAAAGGTAACTAATTCCTGTGTTTTGACCTGCCTATTTGTATTTCCCAATCTAGCTTGTGCATGTAATCCTCTGGGTACCCATCCCGGAGGGAATCCTTGTGATTCAGAGACAGGAAACTGCTATTGTAAGCGCCTGGTGACAGGAAAGCAGTGCAATCAGTGCCTGGTAAGTAGATTACAGTGAGAATAATTAGAAGAGGCTGGTGTGAGGGATGCTGGTGTGCGGAAAGCAGGGAGCATGGTGCTGGCCACGATCTGTGCTTGCCTGCAAGCAGGCACCTGAGTTCCAGGCTGGAGCGGGCACCTCGGGGAATCAGGAGCCATGGAGCACGCTGTGTTATGGGCAGCTGGGATGCGTGCTAGGGGCAAGTCAAGGCAGGCGAGAGTGTCTGGAAATTAATTCCCGGTATCGCAATGCACGCAAGGAGTGAGACGTTAGGGTACCTATTGTGATTGCTCTGTGAAAACGAGAGATCTGGGTCAGTTCTGCCAGAGCCCTTGTTGGTGTGAAAGACAAAATGGTTTGAGAAGCAGCACTACCAAAAAAAAGATTTTCCATGCAGGCCATTTTTTAGGCAGGGATTAATTCCTACACATACATTTCCATACAATGTTTACGTGTGCTGGAGTGTTATAGAAACACACTGTCAAATAAAGGGATGTGTTTGTATAAACACTGACAGGCTCTCTTATCTGACAGTAAACTATATGGTAAAGCTAAACAAGGCTGTCTGTGTTTGCTGAGCAAGCTGTAGAGGAACAGCCCGGCACGGGCAGAACCCAGCGCAAAGCCCCACCAGCCCGCATGCTGCTCTCCACTCGGGCATAGCGTGCTGGGCTGTCACCTCCAGAGCCCTTTGTGGGTCGGGAGTCCACGCCCAAACTGGTGTAAATGGTGCAGTAGGAGTGAGGCCAGAGAGCTGGAGTCCTCTGGAAGCTTTCTGTTAAAGCTAGGTGGAAAAGGATTTTATTTCTCAGGCCCCTGAGCCAGTTGGAGGGATGGAGGAGAGCAGGTAGGGGGTTGTGTTGGTGATCGTGGCTCTACAGGGGGGGCAGCCTGGGGTGGTTTTTATTGAGTATCGCAAAATGACACCGTGCTTTTGGGGTGGATGGGGTTAAATCAGTGATGTCTCCTCCCGCAGCCTGAGCACTGGGGCCTGAGCAATGACATGGATGGATGTCGGCCATGCGACTGTGACCATGGAGGAGCGCTGCACAACAAGTGAGTCCCAGCTCAGTTCCTCTCCTGTAATCATTCACCCCAGTAAGTTTTGTTTCATCTGCAATCACAACACCTTAGTGTTTTCTGGAGGGCGGCGTTTGGGACTGTTTTTCTGCTCTGGCATGCAGAGAGTGGCAGATCTTGACTGCTGCAAGGGGTGATAGAGGCATCTGCGTCTCTTCTGTGCTGAGCTGGCTCTTGGTTTTCTCCCACATTAGCCCTTTAGCCAGTCTGTCTGTCTGTCCGCCAGCGCTGGAGGGAAATGTGCTAGCAGTGCACTACTGCTGCATTGCGCCTGTAGTGCTGCATGGGGTGGGATGTGGGCCTCGTGCCCACTGGGGAAGTGGAGGTTGTTCAGAGGGAAACCTAGGTTTTGAAGATGCATCCATTGGTAAGAATATGGAAAGTCCTGGCTTAAATGTCTGGTCAGGCATTTTGGGTAGCCAGACCTTCCTCCCATCAGAGCAGTTTCCCCGGCATTAGGTGCATGGCTTTTCAACAGTGGCACATTTTTTTGCTCTCTTTTCTTCTTCCTTCCCTCCACGAACCCTTTGAAATGTCTTGCTTTCGTCTGAAACCAGAGCAGTTTTCCAAGGGGTGGTTTATTGCCACACTCCCAGGTTTGCTCTCCGCTGCTTGATTGCCACGGCCTGGCTCCCGCTCAGGGCGTGGGATGCAGCACCTGGGGCAGCCACACCTCACCCCAAATTCATCCCCACGTGAACCACAGAGGTTGCAGCCTCGGCAGTGGAGCTGTTACCGTCCCTGGAGGGGAAACTTTCCAGCTCCCCTTCTGGGGCAGCTGGGGCACTTCAGCATCTAAGAGCAAACACTGAAGTGAATCTCTGTAATTTGAAAAATGATTTCAGGTAAACATTACTTTTAGACTAGACTTAAAATGTCTGGAGATTTTCCAGGAAACCCAGAGGGTTTTGACTTTAGAAAAGGTTTCTATATTAAATTTAAATTTAAAGAAACGGACATCTTTTGGTGGACCAAGAAGCCCTCCTGTGAAAAAGTGTAACCAGGTCCCTGCCAAAATAAAACCTACCCACACGTTCTTCCTAATGCAGGGCAGACCATTTGGGGACAGTAAATACATGAAAAGGCAGTTTGGGGATAAAGCTATACTGAGAAAATAAAATGGATTGTTAAGAAGGAAGTGGATCTACTATATGCCAATGTGGACAGACCTTCTCCATCCCCCAGCAATGGCTCTGTCAGTCCCATGTCTTTGGATGTGTCCATCCTAATCTGAAGGAGATGGGTATGGTTTTGCCCTGTGCAGAGCTACCTTGGGCAACCTCCTGGGATGTGCTTTGCCACGTACAAGAGCAGCCTGACATCCCGGGGCGTGCAGGGTCGTGCATGTTCTTGCTCTGTACAAACCCAGACGAGCAGATAAGCTGCTTGCATGGCCTGCAAGCCTGGAGCTGAAGGACAGGCATGCCTCTTGGCTGTGTATGACTGTGTAAGCAAATGAAGCTCTCCCAGGACTGCTCTGTGGCCCCAGGGAACTGCTTATATCTGTAGCATTCAATCCTCTCGCCATCCAAACAGAGGAAACCACATGTAAGCCGTCTATTGGAAATGGTCCCTGGCCTGTGCTCACTCCCAGCCTGTGCCTAGGAGCTGTTTGGGGAACGACAGCTGGGCTGAGCCATGACTGCGCCTGGGACCTGACATTTTGACAGCACAGATGATCCAGCTGTAGAGCTTGGGATCAGGTCCTGGTACCACCTCATGTCTAGACGCCACTGTGTCCAGAAGCACTTCTCCTCTTGTGTCACTTAAAATGTAAAAGTTGGAGGTAGCTCTAGCAGTGTCTTGTCGTAGCCAAGCTGCACGGTAAATTCACTGTTCTTCCATTTTAGCTGCTCGAGTGAATCTGGCCAGTGTGAGTGCCGGCCCCACATGTTTGGACGTCAGTGCAACCAAGTAGAGCCTGGCTATTACTTCATCTCACTCGACCATTACATCTACGAGGCGGAGGAAGCCAACTTGGGTCCCGTGAGTAGCAGTTTGAGCGTGCTGGTCTGTGGGAAAGCTCTGTTTCGCCTCTTGGGTGTTGGAAAGAGGCTGTTTTATAACTTGAGTGTTGTGCAAAGACAATGTGGAAAAATGCCAAATTGAATTCTATCAGAACACAGCCCATCCATAGCTGTTCAATCTTAGTATCGATAAATAATGTATTGATTTAGGGAAGGAAACTGTCATTTTCCTTTTTTAATGTTTCTTTGATCATGAAGTTTGTTTCATATCTGCATCCCTTTCCTTAACCATTATATATGCACCCACTTCTCTTTTCCCTCTTATCCCAAGTGTGGTGGGACATCAACACCGGCTCTTCCCTTCAGTGCCGCTGACACTGGGAGGGAACAGTGCACACACTTAAGCACATTGCTGTGTGATTTAGAGTTTCTGTGTATCAGTGGCATTTCTTTTATTAATGACTAAGTACGTGGTTAATCGTGCAAAAAACTGATTTGTAAATGAGGTTACCTCTAGCTTGTTTTGCCCACTGGCATGGTACATCAGGGTCTCTGGCTTTTTCCAATCCCCAAGCACACAGCCTTGCTTTAATTCATTAACAGAAGCTGGGTGATTACATCAATTATTTTTGCCTCCAGCAAGGAGACAGGGAGATGAGATAATGGTTTCTCTAAAGCAGCAGATCCTAGTCTGCCTGTATTGGGGCATTATTTCCTAATTTATTTGTTTCAGGCAAAATGCAGTCACTTTGCAGTTTCAGCCAAGGCAAAGCATTTTGGCTGTTAGATAACAGTGTAGAGCACAACTTGGGCTGCAGCAGGGGCATGTGAGCTGGCATGGGATTTTGGGAGCATCCGTGTCTGCCCAGGTGGAGGGGCAGTGCCAGAGGCTCATGGCGCTCAGGGACGAGGAGCTCAGCCTGAAAAACTGCCTCGCCAAGCAGAGCAGGAAGTATGCCCCTGTTTGCCTTTTGAAACCTTCAGAACAAACCATTTTAAACAATGCCAATATTGGTAGAAAAAACTTTCTTCCTAATCTGGTGGCAGAGTAAGACGTGAATTTCCAGGCAGGGACCCAGCACGAGACAAAATGAAATGGCACAGAGTTACGGGGGTTTTCAGACGGTGCCAAGTCCCTGTGCACGATCCTTGTACGCTCTCTCTCGCATCCCGCCTGTGATCCTTTCTGGGAGCTCCAACCCTTTGTCCAAAGCCAAAGGGTAATAATTTATAGCCTGGCTCTCTTCAAAGAGTGTGAGAATACATGAAGGGACATCCTGGAGTGATAGATGTATTGACATTTCCTTACATTTTATCGCTTTCTACTGGAGCAGCTTCCGTAGGAATGCACAGGATGTTGTTTTATAGCGAGAACTATTCATGGATGCAGATATATTTGAAACAGGAAGTTTGAGCATTACAGATTTCCATTTTCTGTTGCCTTTTTTCCTCTTTTTTGCTTTACATAACGAGTAGCAGATAAAAACCTGACATCTCAGACTGAAAGGGATGGCCAGTATTAGTTGGGATGTTTAATGTCTAGCGATAATGAGGATCTCTGTTATTTAGTGACACCCTACCATGATAGCTATGAGCTGCTTTTTAAATGTTATTCCAAGCAGTGGTTTGGCTTGGCCTGGCTCAATGTAATCAGGAAGCAATTAGCACTCAGCTTGGGCAGTCAGCGGAGCAGTTCCGTGCCACTGCAGTAAATCCTACTGCTGCAAATATGATGTGAAAGTTACTGTGGCAGACCAGTTATATCCTGCATTGGCACAAATCATACTTCTGTTTAGGGTGAACTAGATGCCAGAGATGGTCAATGAGTAACTCACAGCAAGTTTTTAAATTTAATTGCCCACTATAACAGAGAAGTGGATGAAGAGATGTGCGGTATTATTTTATTTGTCTTTCTCTTTGTATACTGTTACATGGAAGGTGTCCCTGCCCATGGCAGGAGGCTTGGAACTAGGTGATCTTTAAGGTCCCTTCCAACCCCAACCATTCTACGATTCTGTGATTCTAAGTGGAAAGGCAACAGTGTGCATGCACGTGTTTAAAACAGAGAATTTGTATTCTCTGGGATGCAAACGATGGATGTGGTGATCCAGAAGTGATCCATCAACAGAACTCATCAGTTCAGGTGTTCCAGTGGGGCTTGCAAATTCAGTGTATTGGTATTAAAATCTCTGTTCCCTGTTTCTGCAGGGAGTAAACATAATAGAGCGCCAGTACACGCCGGACCGCACACCATCGTGGACAGGCATAGGATTTGTGAGGGTCCCTGAGGGGGCGTACCTGGAGTTCTACATCGACAATATCCCCTACTCCATGGAGTACGACATCGTGATCCGCTATGAGCCACAGGTAGGTCTGTGAGCGTGGGTGTCACTGCCCTATGCACGACCGGTGGGAGCCGAGGATTTCCTGGAGGAATCAGGACTCAAAGACAAGGTCAGGAGCTTAGTTAAATATCCGAGATGCATGAAAATCCAGGACGATTTTTATTATCCCCAGCATTATTTGCTTTACAGTTTTAGTCAGTATCATTATTGCGTGTTGCAGCACCTGTTTAATAAGCAAATTAAAAAGTGAGAAATGCCTTCAGGACAGATTAGAATATGAATTTGGCATCAGCCGGATGGGCTTGTAATGGGTAGAAACACTGTTATGCACCTTAGGAGACAAATTGTCCATCTTGGATGTTGAACATCTGCAGCCAAAAGTTGGCGAGCAATCATTTTTCCCTATGGGTAATTCACAGTGGGGAGGGCAAGAGAAATATCCACCATAAAAGATGTTCCTTATCTAGAGGTTGGCAGCAGTCGACTGCGGTGAAATGCTGACTCGGGTCCGGTAAGCAGAGGTGGTGGGAGAGGAGTTGCCAAACCCCCCACTGATGCCATGTTGCGGATGGGGCTGCTGGCTGCCTCCACCTGGTCATGTATTTTTGGGCTGGAGGGAGGGTGCCGCACTGGAGGGTGGCTGGAGCACTTGCCTGTCCCTGTCTCATCCCAAACCTGCGGCTGGTTGATGCCCCATTGACGTGGGAGCTGCTCTCCCTTCCTCCCTGAAGCACAGTGACCACCCCATGTGTGTTCACGCTCTTCCTGGCCTGAGCGCTGGATGCTCCAGGAGCTTCCAGCCCTTGCTCGATGCTGATCAGCCTTTTTCTCGCCAGTTGCCGGATCAGTGGGAAAAAGCAGTGGTCAGCGTGTCACGCCCAGGCAAGATTCCCACAGGTAACCGATGTGGCAACACAGTTCCTGATGATGATAATCAGGTCGTCTCGCTGCCACCCGGCTCCAGGTTGGTATAACAGGATGGGCCGAAAAGAGAAAACCTTTAAAAAAAGAAAAGAAAAGGCTAAATGGCCAATTCACCAAAAGCAGGCAGCCGTGAGGCATCCAAACCTCCCCCCACAGTTTTGGATGAATTTGTAAAAGCAGTTTCAGTCCAGCTGAAACAGAATCGTCATGTTTTCAGTTTGCTGTGGCCTCTATGAAGATTAATGAAATTTAATTTCCAGCAGGTTATAAAAAAATATATTTAGTATTGTGTCGGTAGTCTCAAAGCTTTTAAATTTATTCTTGTTGTGTGACTGTGGCTCATGGGTAAAGGGGGAAAAAACAGTGTTTGCACAGCCTGTGAGTGAACATCACTATTACTCTTTACCTTGCCGATAAGCTTTTCCAGTTCTGACTCACACAAGCCTCCAAAGCACCTCCTTCACATCATAGCTTTTGTTCTGCCCATTCTTGGCTGCTCTCCGTTATCTCGATTGCTTTATAGGGCCATCTGAAAATGCTTTACAGTGCCGGGCATTTGAAGTGAGAAATATTTCCTGTTCCCAATCCAGATACGTCGTTCTCCCACGGCCAGTGTGCTTTGAGAAGGGGCTGAATTACACCATCCGCCTGGAGCTGTCCCAGTACTCCTCAGGGGATACTGAGATGGAGAACCCATACACGCTTATTGACTCTGTGAGCAGAAATTATCTCAGGGGTGGAAAAAGTGTTTTTAAAATCCTGAAAGTTTGCATCTCTTCTGGGATGCGTCTGTGTAAATCCAAAGTACTACCTTACGAAATTGTTGCTTAGGGCTCAATCCAGATTTTAACTGAACAATTCAAAGCAGCATAGATTTCTTCAGGCTCAAAGTTGTTTTTCTGCTGAGAGGCTTTTGCTGTCTTTTACAGGACTGCAGGTAGTTCCACAGAGCTGGACTTTTACAGTGCAATGTATGTTGTGAATATCAAACTGTTTCTTTTGAATGGATAGAATTTGGTAAGAATTCGGTAGATACCAGAACTATGCCACAAAAAAGTATAAAACTTCTGTCACTTTCCTTCCAAATTCTGTCTGGCTCTTTGCTTTTTGGCTTAAAAAGGATGATAGGAAGTAGGATAATAGTGAATTTTCACAGTTTTAATGGAGGTTATTTATGAATAGTGACACTTGGCCATTGTAAAATTGTTTTATAGCTCGTTCTCATGCCGTACTGCAAATCACTGGACATATTCACAGTGGGAGGCTCAGGCGAAGATGTGGTCACAAACAGCGCTTGGGAAACTTTCCAAAGATACCGGTGTCTGGAAAACAGCAGGAGCGTTGTGAAAACCCCGATGACGGATGTCTGCAAGAACATCATATTCAGCATTTCTGCGCTATTACACGAGACTGCCTTATGTACGTAGCTACCTACTTGTAGAGCAAACTGCACCTGGAAGCTTGATGGTGCTTCCAGGTTTGCATGGAGAGCGCGTGCACATGGGACGAGCCATGGGGTGTGTGTGCTGCACCGCAATGCTCACTGCTCCCCAATTTTTCTCTCTGCCCAGCCTGCCAGTGTGACCCTCAGGGCTCGCTGAGCTCCGTGTGCGACCCCAACGGAGGACAGTGTCAGTGTCGTCCCAACGTGGTCGGAAGACAGTGTGACAGATGTGCCCCTGGCACCTTCGGATTTGGGCCAAGCGGATGCAGGCGTATGTGAGACCCCGTGCCCCGGGCTGGGCTGACCACGGGGCTGAGTGCTGGCCACCAAAATGCAGCCCCTTTCCTCCTCTCCTTGCAGCTTGCGAGTGCCATGTCCGAGGCTCGTACAACGCCTTCTGCGACGCAGAGACGGGCCAGTGCCACTGCTTCCCCGGCGTGTACGGGCGACAGTGCGACCGCTGCCTGCCCGGCTTCTGGGGCTTCCCCAGCTGCCAGCCCTGCCACTGCAACGGCCACGCCGACGACTGCAGCCCCTACACCGGGGAGTGCCTGCACTGCCGGGACCACACGGCAGGCCACAACTGCGAGAGGTATTTGTAACACTGCTCCTCGGCCGTCCTGTTGCGGTGGTCACAGCCAGCAGTGCCTTTGCTGTGAAATGTAGAATACATGGAGGGAGGCAAGTCCGTGCAGCCTGGGAACCAGAGCAGCACTGCTGGTCCTGGAGAAGAAGGGGAGCGGGGACCACGCTGCCCGTGGCCTCCAATCTCCCACCAGAGAGTGCGTTGTGGGACCCCAAGGCTTTCCCCAAGATGCTTCTAAGAAGCATCTGCCTTGGGTCTCCTGCTCTTAGGCTAGCGTGAGCCAAATTTTCTCCACTGGCACAGCTGCTCAGAGCACAGGTGGCATGGGAGAGCTGCAAGGCTATCTGCCCTTGGGTTCTTCACCCTCTTGCAGTGGTTGAAAATGTGAACACGGTTATCTGTCTGCCTGCGGTCCCCTGCATGCTGTACCCCATCACACAGGTGCCAGGCTGGCTACTACGGAGACCCTGTCCTGGGCTCGGGCGACCACTGCCGCCCCTGCCCTTGCCCCGACGGCCCCGAGAGCGGACGCCAGTTTGCCAGCAGCTGTTACCAGGATCCGGTCACACTGCAAGTTGTGTGTGTCTGTAGCACAGGATACATAGGTATGCTGCCTCTGCTTTGAGTGCGATCCAATTAATGCCCCCCCGATTAACACCCTTATTGTCTTGTTTTGCCATTTATGGGGCTGTGTGCTCGTGAGCCGTGATGGTAATTCCTGCCGTGCCTGCTTGTTCAAACAGGCAGTCGATGTGATGAATGTGCGTCTGGCTTCTTCGGCAGCCCCGACGAGGTCGGTGGCGCCTGCCAGCCCTGTCAGTGCAACAACAACATTGACACCACCGACCCGGAGGCCTGTGACAAGAGGACGGGGACATGCGTCAAATGCCTGTACCACACGGAGGGGGAAAATTGCCACCTCTGCATGCAGGGCTACTACGGGAGCGCCCTGCAGCAGGACTGCAGAAGTGAGTGGGGAAACATGCGTGTGTGTCCCCTCGGCCACCCACCACGTGGTGGGGCGGCAGCGGCCACTGAAGCCCTTTATAATTGACCTGGGACCATTTGGGGTGGGGGGGAAATTGAATTGCCTCCAGCTGGGCTTGTGTGCAGCCGCCCTGCCACTCAGCGGGGCTGCTGGCAGGCAGGGGAGCCCTTTGCCTTCTGCTGGGAGAGAAGGGGCAGCATTTGCATGTGCTGAAAGGATGAGGCTTTGGCCAGAGAAGGGTTTCTTGCCCTCTTGTAAGTGCTCTTTGTCTCCCTCTTATCTGGAGATCATCCGTGGCAGGGTGAGGATTTGGCTTTTGTTAACACAAAGGTTCCTGCAGATGTGCCTGAGCAGCAGGAGCGGAGTCCTGCCCCAGAAGCAGACTCTCTTCTCCCTTGGTGGCCTGGCAGAGCCCTGCCTGCTCCTCTTCACAGCAGGAGCGCTGTGGGGACATTTTTCTGCTGCTCCCCATCCAGCGCAGCAAACATGTTGCTGGGTGAGGAAGCTGAGTCCTGCTCTGCTTTGCATGTCGCCAGATGCTCTGAGCACATCTGTCTTTGCAGCGGGCTGATAGGAGCCAGGAAGGCTTGGGCTTTCTTTGTGAAGGAGGAGACAAGAAGAGGAGGAAGGCTCAAAGGCCTGCGCGGGGTCACAGTGGGCTGCTGCCGCCTCACGCACGCTGAGGCAGCAGCCGTAGAGGCCAGCTTGAGGGCCAAGGGGTGCATGTCAGGGCGCCATGCTGCGCACCCAAGCTGCCGCCTCTTCTCACAGAGTGTGTCTGCAACTACCTGGGCACCGTGCGGGAGGACTGCGACGGCGCGGAGAGCTGCCGCTGCGAGGCGGCCACGGGGCAGTGCCGCTGCCTGCCCGGCGTGGTGGGGCAGACCTGCGACCGCTGCGCGCCCCACACCTGGAGACTGGCCAGCGGCACCGGCTGCGAGCCCTGCGACTGCGATGCCACCCGCTCTCTCGGGCCGGCCTGCAATGAGGTGAGGAGAAAGCTGCTGGGAGCCACCTTCGATATTTCTGCAGCTGGACTGTGGTAGGATGCATCCATGGGCTGTGTGGAGTCCACCATAAGCTGGTGTCCGACCCTGCTTGGGACGCTGTGGGCTGAGGTGTGAGCGAGGTGGGGAATGAAGTTAGATGGTCACGCCACGTTGGCTGCCACCACAACTTGGTGTCCAAAAACACTGGGAGCTTGATCAGAGGGCTGGGGCACCTCTCCTGTGAAGAGAGGCTGAGAGAGCCTGAAGGAGAGAAGGCTCCGGGGAGACCTCCTTGTGGCCTTTCAATACTTAAAGGGGGCCTACAAGAAAGCTGGGGAGGGACTCTTTGTCAGGGCATGTAGTGATAGGACAAGGGATAATGGCTTTAGACTAAAAGAGGGGAGATTTAGATTAGATGTTGGAAGGAAATTTTTTACTCAGAGGGTGGTGAGGCACTGGAACAGGTTGCCCAGAGAAGCTGTGGATGCCCCATCCCTGGAAGTGTTCAAGGCCAGGCTGGATGGGGCTTTGGGCAACCTGGTCTAGTGGAAAGTGTCCATGCCCAGGGCAGGGAGGTTGGAACTGGGTGACCTTTAAGGTCCCTTCCAAATCCAACCCACTCTGTCATTCTGTGATTCTGTAAGCCCTGCTCCATTAGCGATGTCCGTGCAGGTCACAGGTGCTGGATCGGGGAGGGGGAGCCTTCGGGCTGCAGCAGCCCCACTGAGGTGGCTGTGTCCCTCTTTCTGGCAGTTCACAGGGCAGTGCCAGTGCATGCCAGGCTTTGGAGGCCGGACCTGCCGGGAGTGCCAGGAGCTCTTCTGGGGCGACCCGGGTGTGGAGTGCCGAGGTGAGTCCAGGCGCCGTGTGGCCTTCCTGCCTCAGGAGGGAGGGAGGTTGGCAGCAGTCACCTCAACGCTTTGGTGCCTACCTGTGCCAGTCCAGAGACACGGCAGGGGCCTGGCGTGGCATTCGTGTGTTTTTTTGTGTTTCTTGTCAGACCCTTACTTAGAAACAAACTCCTTTGTTTAGAAACTAGATCTTTAACTTTTACTTTGCAATGCTGGCAGGTAGACCAGTGTGGTTAGAAAACCCTTATTTGGGTTTGAGAAACGATCTGGAAATAAGTTTCTTTACCTTTTGATTTTACTTAGTAGAAGACTCCTGTCCCTATTTCTGTTTTGTTAGGGAGACTGTGGTTGAAAAAATAAGGTTTTTGATTTAGCAGAAGATTTTCCTTTTACTTCAGATGAAAGTAGAAGAGAGAGCAGAGACCATACAGCTAGTTAGCCATAGCTGCATATGGGGAAACAGAGTGCCATGAAGTCAATTGTTTAGAAAACTGGATTCTCTGTGTCCTTTCATTATAAACAAGTCTGTTCATTAGCTGGAAAAGAAACTTCAAACACTGTCCAGACCAGAACAAACTTGTATCTGATCTGTTCAAATAGGAGTCTTTGCCAGGAGGGTTTGCAATAGATTAAGGTATTTTTTCCTGCAGGGAGGAATGCGCTTGCTGTGGTCTTTAATAAATCCTTTACAATAGAGATACCTCAAAGCCCATTATCTAAGCAGATAGGAAGGTCACAGGTACCTGGTTAATGCTGCAGATGAAAGGGCTGGGGAATTGTCCTGGTTCCTGGGTACATATTAGGTTTCTCATTTCGGTGACTGTGTGTGTTCTGGCCATGCCGGCTGCCTCATGCTGCTCCGGGGCAGTGGTTGTCTCCTGGTATCAGCTGTCTCCATCAGGGTTTATTGATGGAGTCCATCTGCATACCTTATCAGCAAGATTTTGCTGCATACAGCATTTCTGACCTCTCATCAAGTTTCTGCTGCCTTTTGAGCATGTGAAAACCTGCTTTTTAGCCTTTCTGAAGTAAAAAGAGGATGTATTCCTCAGAACCTACTTTTTCTACGAAAGCACTGCACTTTCCTTCTGACCCATTGCCCCTTCTGCTTCCAAGTGACACAGCCTCTGAGGGAGGAGAACAACCTCTTCTCAGCCCTTGTTCAGTCCCGACTGGTGGAAGGGTGGTGTTCAGGCTCGCAGAAATGCAACTGCTGCGTGGGAAGGTCGTAGCTTTCTGTGATAAGTGGTTTGCAGGCAACCTGGAAGACTGTGTGGTTTAAGGAGTTACAGAGCAATGCCCTGGAAAACAGCTTAAATGGGGCCTATAGCCAAGATGAAGCTGAAACTGAGACAGAAGGAGGTTTGTCACAAGGACAAGCCCTCACTGAGCCCAGGCAGCCAAAACAGCCATGTTTTGTAGTGCATATGGGAAGAAAACACAAACTAGTCTGGACTGGGAGCAGTCAGAGAGCTCTGAACCGTGTGAATACCGATGAACAAGCTTCACTGCAGGCACCAAGCTGATGTGGAGGTGTGAACATTCATCCTGACGTCTCCACGGTGGGATCCTCCACTGGCCTGGGCAAGCAGCCTCTGCCCAAGGTTGGAAATTGCAGGGTGCATCACGCAAGGGATGGTAATGTCTGACTTCTTTACAAGAGGTCTTCAGCCTGCTGGCACCAATAGACACCAGGTCCTGCTGAGACATCAGGACTGTACTGCCCATGCTGCTGTGACACCGTTTAAAATGTTTGAGTTAGAAAAAGATAAATTAAAAAAATCACAGACCAGTGGATGTGGTCCTGGGGTCCCAACACAATCTGCTGGAAACCAGACTCCAGGGCATACTTCCCCACCATCCCTGTTGGAAGCTGTGACTGTTGCAGGCTGCTGCCTATGACTTGTCTTTTTCTATCAATATTTTTAAAATGGGAGATGGTGAAACAGGAGATAGAAGAGCTTGGGGTCCTGGTGCCACAGCAACTGGGAGGGAGATTTATTTTTGCACCTGGTCTGGGTGCTTCAATTTACAGTCTGTGCTCCTTGCAGTGCAGGGAAAGCATCTCCTGATGTCTCCCCCCTGCGATGGGACCAGACCACTGGGGCAAGCGAAGGTGGGTGCCTGCATCTGGGCAGCACCTCAGCCCCTCGGTGCCACCACCCACGGCTGTCCACTGGGGACTACACACTGCAGAGAGTACCCCAGAGTCTGTAGGACTGGGTCTTTGGAGACTGCTTACCCCATACTTAAAAAAAGCACAACTATTATTCATTTAATTGAATGTAATTCTTGAAAAGAGCTCAAGAGAAGCTTAGAAGATCGGGAAAATCCCAGTGCATCTCTTGGCCTCGTGCAGGTCCCTACGAGGACTGCAGCGAGCAGGAGCTGAGCGGCGGCTGTGCTGTGAGCATGGGCTGCTCTGCTTGCGGGGCAGAGCCAGCCCCTTTGCATGTGTCCTCTGGCTGCTTCAGCTCTCAGCTGTACGCAGTTCTGCGTGAGCGTGCACATGAACGTGTGCATGTGCGTAAAAATCCATGCTAAGGTAGTAAATAATAGGATTACAACTCTCGTGAAACTCAAGTCTCCCAGTCATTCTGCTGGAGCTTTTCCAAAGCCTGGCAACCAAACTGCAGGACTCAGCACGCTGAGCTCTGCACCGGCTGCAGCCCGCGCAGCACATTTCTGGCAGGCGGCTCCAGGCTCCTGAGAAGCCTCTGAGATACCCTGTGGCTGCACATGCAGCTTGAGCAATGTGTTTGCATGGTACATACGTGATGTTTATGTGTTTCGTATAGTGCAAAGGAGATGACAATTTTAGTATAGTTAGTGTTTTAAGAAATTGAACAAACAGAACAGACCATAGTTAGGAAAGGGCACTGTATGAGATTGAAAGTTAGGTTGTATTGCTCTGTCTCCTTTTCATGAAGTATACGTGTGTCAATATTCTTCTGTGTTGGACCTGAGTATCTTAAAAAACAGAATCTAGTTGAGCTATGATGAAAAGAGTGATGTTTTTACCGAGCATTCATTACAGACATTGGCAGAAAGTTGCTTTTCTCAGTTTTAAGTCTTTGTTGGGTTCCTGGTGCTGAAATATCTGTTCATTGAAAGTTATCCCATTGTCATTTAAGAATAGGCTTCATAGTCTTAATTTAATAGTCTTAATTTAACATCTGAGTCTAGTCACATAGGCTGCTTTTATACAAGGTGTTAATGGAGCAGAGAGAAGGATGAGCAGATGTTTCATCTCCTTCTGTGAGAAGTCTCTAAAGGAAGTCAGGCAAGTTCAACACTAAAGGAAGTACAATTTTCACTTTGAGTTTCTTAATTTTAATTGACCTGTGGTCTTAAAATATTATAATGTATATTGGCTGCCTCCAGAAAATTGCCCTTTTGGCACAGTCTGCTGGCATGTTAAAATGCAGCACAAATCTATTAATTCTAAGCTGGGATGAATCTTATCTTAACACTCATACTGAAATTGTAATGCTGAGGAGTTAGCAATATGCTTACAGTGTAATTTGAGTCAATAGATGATTATTCAGAAGAAATTTGCTAGCTCTGCAAAACTTTAAACCTTACAAATTGCTGAATGGTTTTATCATCATAGTGCTTCACTACCACCAGGAAATGATGCCAGGAAATCATGTTTGAACAAACCCATTGTTTTTTTGCTGTGGAGGAGTTAAACATTTGATGCTTTCTGTCCCTGATCTCAAGCAGTAAAGAAAATATTTCTGCAGAAATGATTTCTCTTCAGTTTTGTCTAGGACCATGTATGACAATTGCTTATTACTATCAACCTGCAATTAGGCATTAAACACTATGACTGCCCTTTGTACAGCCCTTTCATGATCCATTAGATCATCTCGGCTGTAGTATCAATATACTAAGTTGCAGCTGTTGAAATGGAAGTGAGTTGTAAATATTTAAAATCAGTGGGAAAGGTATTAGAGCTGTCAGAGCAAGTAAAAGATAAAGCAGTTCATACATCTTCCTGAGCTTGAAGCAAACCACTTGAGCTATCGTTTGCTTCTTTGGAATTTCACCCCTTAGGTTTCTACCAGGCTATGTTCAGTAAACGTCTGCAAGTGTTACTTGTATCTTTGAGATGAGGAAAAAAATTACTAAAAGTGAAATGCATTGATCAAGACGGTATGAAAATTACCCATGGATACTCTGTCTGTGCGTGTGTGTGTGTTTATGTGTGCACACGCATTTGTGAATAGATGCAGCTACAGTCTTTGTAGTCACAAATTGCCAATCAGCGGGTCCTGACTAAAGAATTTGGCTAGAAAATTTTCCAGCCAAGAACGTGATTTCATTTAAATTGGAGCATGCCACAGCAGAATGTCTGATTGAGTTAAACACTCCATTAAAGAAAACAATACATCCAGTTCCAAAATGACATTTCAAAACAGAAAACTATTGTTTAATTTAGTAAGTGCTCCTTTGAAAACCCTCAAATCCTTGGCCAGTGATTTCAGAAGACTTCTTTTACTCCCCTGTATTTTCCATGGAGGTACTTCAGTTTCCTGCTTCGCTTACTCGGGGACAGATTTGATCTGTGTCTAACACTGGTCTTCAAAGCAAGCAGCCCAGTCTGTACTAACTTGCAGTCCTTCACCCTGTCCTTCTTCCACCTCTGTCTGTGACAGGAGAATAGTCAGCTGTTTGTCTTGAAGGTCATTTCCAACCCAAACGGGTTAAGGCATCTAAATCTCTCGTAGTAAAGTCACTATGTGGTTTTAGAGTGCAAAATGAACCACTTTTCCCAATTTCTAGTCACGTAAGCCGTAGGAAAGGTATTTAAAAGGAGCTTACAGGACTTCGTTTTTCCCTCTTCCATATATACTGTGGTATATATAGTGGTGTATAAAGCCATCCATCATTAGCAACTGAATAATATCTGAAAGACTTCTGCATCCGTAGTTGTAACTGTGTGTTTCTTGTTCTTGGGAAAAACTAGATAACTAGGCATGTGCTAAAATTAGACATGGTATAGCTACTCAAGCGTTACATCAGACTTAGGAGCGTGCTGCTTAGAGCCAAAATCTCCAGAGCCAAGCTGTACTCTGAAGGGCGCGTTTGACTGAGCCTGTTTGAGTCCATCAGAAGCAAAACTGCAGTAACAGGGGGCACCATTAACACCGAACCACACAGGAGCTGAGTCACAGCGTGGCCATAGGACATTCATATAATATTCCTATCATTCACATAATGTCCATCTGGACATTAAAGAAGGAGGAGTAGAGGAGCAAGAACTCCATGGTGGCTACAAGTGATGCTGACGTACTTTTGCCAGAAAATGCTCTGGGCGTGGCGTGCTGGATTGTTCTGGCACGGCATTCACCTCATATCTAGCAAGTGATAGGAATCAAGGCGTCTCCTGTTTTCATATCCCCGTTTATTGGTAGCGATTTTCAAATGTCTCATGAATCCTTTTGGTGGATGTGCACCCACCGTCATGGGTGATGGATGTGTACTCAGCACGGGGTTGTTCTTCCATGAGCTGTTTGCAATCCTGTGCCAGCCTTTTCCAGTCCACACTAGGACCAGGAAAGGTCCTCCTTTTTACATACCACAAATGTAGAAATGCCTTCAAAATTTACAAAGTGGAAAGAAGAAATTACTGGAGTCTTCTTATTCTAGTGCCGAGGGAGACATTTTCTTGTTTTCCTTTAAACTACCTGATTTTATTTAAAAATACAGATAAAATTATCTTCAGTTTTACCTTTTATTTTGAAAGATGGTCTGTGCACAGTTAACGTCTTGGGTAGATTATGAAGAAGAGGATATCCAACGCTTTTGAAAGCTATTTTATATATCTTGCATTCACACAGCCAGACTAATGCAGAGCCAGCAGTGCCTGCTTCTGGGCTTGATGTAGAATCCTAAAATGGAGAAATAACCCATAGTAATGTTTCTGTCCACCTTGTATAATTTTCTCATGGGTCCCACAAAGCTTGGTTTGGATGTTTCATAGCATTCTAGAAATGTAATTCTTCCAACTGCTGTGCTGTATTTAGAATAAATTACTTCTTTGCTATTGATCATCTCCCAACAGGCAGCTGTGGAGTTTTGACTTTGCAAATGAGTTAGTGCTTAAATTCTCTCCTTATGCCCAGCATTTTCTGGCTCCAGAGATTTTGTAATCCACATTACCATGTAAATGTTACTAAAGCCGTGTCATCTGCCCTTCCTGAACATGCAGGTATTCAGGAGTAGAATTACCAAAATGTTTTTTCTTTTCACTTTAAGCTTTTTAAATCCGCAAGTAAATATGGTGATCTGATTTGCCAGCAGCAAGTATTCATGTAACTTGATCAGATCTCAGCCTCTTTGAGAAAAACCACATGTCATTTAGCCTCTTTCTGTGCAGTGGAATTTGGACAATTCATCATTATACTGAGGGCCTTATTAGTTGACAGAAGGGTTAACTGACCTCCTTCAAACAGGAACTCGACAGTTTGCCTGCAGGGAACATATTCCATGGCAAGTTGACTACTTAAGCACTTTCGATGTAAAGTAAAAACAATCTCTTGTGTCAGGGTATAATTCAAAGAACAAAGGACCATTTTGCTCAATTGTGCAGGCAGCAGAAGTTATTTTTGTCTCTTGCCTATCATATTCACATTGTACAAGAAAGTCATTTTGCTGAGGACTGATTTGTTCTGCTGAGGCTCTTTGTGTAGTTCTTGAACTGAAGACCACCACTGTGTTTTGACATTGAAGCAAACAATGTCCAATCTTGAAAACGGCTTTGTGTTTTGCCCTTTTTCGAGGGGGCATGTGCTCGGGGTGTGTGAATTGATTTATGGACCATTTTGAGCCATTAACCTCCTTCAAGGATGCCTGGTAAATGGATGTGTAAGTGAAGGCTTTTATCAGGTATCACAGTCCTTTCCCTTTAAAAGGAATGTGTGCTTGACCTGCTTCAGCTTTACTGTACCATGATGGTAAGTAGATGATCTGCATATTTGCAAGGCCTCTCCTTTTATTCTTTGCTGCCATGCCTCTACTGAAAGCTTTGCAGGTTGGTAATTTCCTCTGCTGCTGCTGCCTGCATAATTAAGAAGGAGGAGAGGTCAAGTGGCAGTTCTGCCACGCGGAAACTGCTTCTCCGGGTAGCTTTGCTGTGTACGGAGCACGAGTGTGCTTCTAGAAATGACCACGCATCAGGAAGGTAATTGAGTAACTTCTCCTCTTGTGGGCTAGTCCCAAAGAAGTGCATCGTTCTTCTAAACGCTTGTTCAAAAGCTGTTGCTCAAACATTGTCACAGTAATTTGGCAAGCACCTGGAGCCCCTGGGTCTTACCTGATTAGCACATGGAGGTAGGCAGGTGTTCACAGTTGCAAAAAATAATACAGGAGTGAAAATCCATTTCAGGAAGGTGTAAATACTAACTGTGGAGGTGGTGCTAATAGTGTGAATTAATTTACAAAAAAATCTGTTAATCGGCCTCATTCCCACTTGAGGGTGATGAGCAATGTGTAGGCTCTTGGTCGTTAGCACCCCTGTTGGAGAAGACCTTACTCGTCCCCCTCAGGCAGGGCTGCCCATGACCACATTCTTCATCTTGCATCTTTCTATTCTACTTCTCACTGCCCGATTTTTACCCATCTTCTGTATACTCTAAACATCAGCCCAATGCCAGGCTCCTCCATTCCTGCCGTGTACATGTCAGGGTTGCATACTAATCCCTGCGCATTCCTTCCCCTGAATATTTGGCCAGCACCCGGGGCAGGAGCATGTCCTGAGCCAGGCCCTGTGCCTCTGTGTAGAAGATCTCTCAAGGGCTGTTAGTCCATAGATCTGTCATGTTCTTCTTTGAAGCCACCTCAACTTTTAGCACCCACAGTGTCCTGCAGGAGGGAGCTCTGTGCTTTAACTAACCGCCGTGTAATCAGCTNTGGGATTTGCAGGGGAGGGTGTTTGCTTCTTGATCTGCTGGATTCCTCGGTTTCCTCACACGTGCTGTTTTCTCCTTCCAGCATGCGACTGCAACCCTCGTGGCATCCAGACTCCGCAGTGCGACCGCGCCACCGGGCAGTGCATCTGCAACGAAGGGGTGGAAGGGCCACGCTGCGACAAGTGCTCCCGGGGCTACTCGGGCTTCTTCCCTGACTGCGTGCCCTGCCACCAGTGCTTCGCCCTCTGGGATGTGGTCATCAGCGAGCTGGCTAATAGGACCCAGCAGTTCCTGGACAGGGCTAATGCCCTGAAAATCACTGGGGTCACTGGCCCATACCAGCAGACACTCAACACCCTGGAGGAGAAGCTCAGTGAAATTAAAACCATAATTGCTCAAAACCCAGCCGCTGAGCCCCTGAAAAACATCGGGAATCTCTTTGAGGAAGCAGAGTGAGTAGAGTTGCTGTTACATGGGTAAATCCAGCTTGGGAAGGAGTGGGAATGCCAGCGAGCTGGGATTTAGTGGAGTGACTGATGTCCCCACGCTGGGCTTGAGGACACCCTGGCAAGGTGCGCTGCAGCTCCTAGCACCGGAGAGCACCTCGCCACGCTCAGCGCTGGCGTTGAGCATCTGTCCCACAAGCAGAAACCTGGCCGGGGAAGGCAGGAGCAGCACAGCTGCCATGCTCTGGCAGGGGTTGTCCTGCTCCCACTGCGTGCCGTGCAGCTAATTACTGCTGAGCCACTCACGCTTGCCTTGCGCTCCCCCGGGGCAAAGGACAAACACTGCTATTGTGTGAGAGAATGAAGAGGGGAGAGATTAAATTCCTGGATTTCTGTATGTAGCCGATGAGTTGGAAACTTTGGGCTTCTTTCTCCACTCCAAGCGTGGGGGGAGGCGGAGCGCCAGCTTTATAACAATGCTTGTTTCCATTCTTCTCAAGGTAAGAGCCCTGTATTTTGTTTTAAAGCTACGCATACTGAAGAAGGTAGTTTGTGCTTTTGCAGATCAGGCAGTTGTGCAACTGTTCTGAGCTTGCTTGTGCATCGGTAGGGGACTGCACACAGCAAAGGGGAGAGGGTTAAAGCACAAATGTCTCAATTAGGGATATGCTTGTGCCCTGCAACTCCCCCCCTCCAGCTGGAGAGCTGGGGGTTGCTGCTGCTGTGTTTGGGCTCTGGGAGTACTGAGGGAGCTCAGAGCAGCTGAGGAGCTGCTTTTCCCTAACATATGTCTGTGTCTGCTCTTGCTCCTCCTCTGGCTGTATAAGAAGAGGTAGTATTGGGCTTTGGAGGACTGCTGGAAAACAGCAGGCTGCTGAGCTATTGAGGGAGATGTAAACTGATTGTAGAGATTAAATACTGCCCGATTCTTTCAGAATGAGGAATCACTGGGTATGGTGGGATCGCCATGGATGGGAATAGCTTCCCATGCCCAGTTCTGTTCTGCAGCAGCTGACTTGGATCGTGCACTCGCCTTTCCTTTTAGGGTTATCCCTTGAGCCAAAACCTGCTCCCTGGCTCACTGAGGCCACGCTGACTGCTCAGTGCGGGAGGCTTTCCTTCTTAGCCCTAGAGAAGCGGCTGGTGAGGAGAGATCTTTATGGAGGAGTTAAAAGAATCCATTGTGTTAAAACTGAGGCTTTTTTCCCCCCCTTCCTCAAGTTCAAATCTGTCCCATGAGTTCATAGTAATCAAAACTGCATTTGTAGCTGTGTGGGATGGGAAGCAAATTATGTATGGATCATAGTAGTCAGCTCTGACCTATGCAGTTGCCATGCTACAAGAGCATTACACCAGTCCTCTGGAATCTGCCTCCAGTTAATCTTACACAAAGCAGCTGTTTTCTGAGCAATTTGGTGCTTTGAGTTTGTAAACGTGCTGTAGATTAAAAAGTAGTTTTGTGTGATAAAGGAAACAAAACAGTATTCTAGGTAGGCATGTTGTTACAAATCACTTACAGCTCCACCGAGGGAGGACAGGTCCTGCCGTGGGAGAAGCACAGCACAGCTCTAACCATTACTCTTCACTGAAGTAAAGCACTGAGGCTGACAGCCCCTCCTCCTCCCCGTTAAGTCCTGCTCCTCTGTTTTACAGAAAGCTGACAGCAGATGTTACAGTTAAGATAGCTGACATAGAAGGAAACCTATCAACCTTAGCAGAGAAGAGCAATAGCACAGACACTGACCTGAGTGCGCTGGAGACGGATGCCAAGAGCCTAGACCGTGTTGTGAAAGAACTTGCAGAACAGCTAGAGTTCATCAAGATCTCTGATGTTCGGGGTAAGTGTCGCAGGGAGGGGGAGAAAGCAGTGGGGTGGCTGAAGATTTAATTAGTGCATGGTTTTAAATACCAGGTTAATCTTCTAACGTGTAATAAAAGCTAGTTCTTAGGAGGGCAGCTTCTCTCTGTGCATTAGCAAAGTTGCTGATGCAGCAGGAGTTTTGTTTTGCCCCCTCACCCCTTCTCTCTCTCCCTCTGTGTACTGCAAAGCTGGCTCAAGTTCTTGGGGCACAAGAACTTAAGAGACTTTGACTTTAATTAATGCATTTTAGATGAGGCACAACAGCTGAAAGTGAAGCTGATTCCAAGATACACCTGCACATTTCATGTGCTCTCCCCAGGCTGTTAAATTGCTCTTTCTAGTTGAAAAACTACCTGGGTCTTCAGGAGCACACCGTAAGAGCCCAGTTCTTCCAAGGCACCCAAGCCTCGTGTGCCCACTGGCATGGTGAAGTGCCAAACTTCCATCACAGAATTGGAGTTTGCTGGAGAAAGAGGCACGTCACCAAATTCTTGGGAAATTTTGAAAGCTGACTTAATTCCAACTTAAAGTATTTATATATAGATATATGTATTTTTTAAATTTCCTGCTTTGCTGGTGGTCTGAGATTGTTTCTTGTGAATGTGGGATTTCACAGAGAGAGGCAAAAAGGATGTAGAAACTGGGGAGTCCCCTGGCTTGTGGCATCCTGTGGAGCAAAGCTGCCCCGAGGTGCAGAGCACGGCCACCCCTGTGGGGTCCCTCACACCTTCTCAGGGCCTCTCCAGCAGTTGTCCAAAACCAGCACTTCATAAATCAGAATCTTTCATCAAAGAGTTGTTTCTTGGGAAAGCTCTGACCAGTTTCCAAGCAGTGACTCCGTAAGCCAGACATCCTGGGGCAAGCAACAAGAGCTAATTGCACAGGTGAATCCTTGCCCTGTGAACCTAAAAGGTTGGATCTCCATTTGCCCTCAGCACAAGAAGAATTCAGTCAATCACTGGGGTCAGAGAACCACTTAACTTTAAAAATCCAGCAAACTTGACACTCTTTCAACCAAGCAAAAAATGAGTTTTTTAATGACAGGCCAAATTCTGTCATCCTTACAATAGCACTGAATACAGCCACGGAGGCTAGTGTTTACTTTAACTTGATATTCAGATTGCTAACCCAGATGTGCCATCTGCCAACCTCCATGATATAAATTAGTGTTATTTAACAGATTTCTGAGCAGCCCTGTCTGATTTCTGCAGGAGCCTTGGATAGTATCACCAAATATTTCCAGATGTCCCTGGAGGCAGAGGAAAGGGTCAATGCTTCCACTGTCCACCCTGATAGTGCTGTGGAGCTGTCGGCACAAAGGCGGCAGGAAGTGGAAGACTTGATCAATGAGAAGGAGGCCCAGTTCAAGGCTAAGCAAGAGGAGCAGTCGCGCCTTCTGGATGAACTCGCGGGCAAGCTGCAAAGCCTGGATCTCGCCGAAGCGTCGGCAAAGGTACGCAGCTAAGATTTGCTGGTATAAAACCTACAGCAAAAGTAAGGTTGGGTTTTTGAAGAAGCGACGGGCAGGGAGAAACTGTTTAGAGCCGGACAGTGTGAAATACGCAGTTTGTTCCTGAAAAATGTACATTTCATTGTTTACAAGGTATTTTATGGGCTCTGAGACACCTATGGGCATTCAGGCACCAGCCCTTCATGTTGTTCTCCCTCCTGCTTCTCCCCAGCCCTGATAAGGCACCCATCTTTTCCTCACCTCCTAAGCCAAATACCTTTGCTGTGGACAGAGCTCCCAAGTGCAGCAAAGTTTAGCAAGTCCACTGGACTAAGAGCCAGTCTCTTTAGTCTTAGCTCACATGCTTGCTTTTCCTAGGCTGCTTTCTTCCTTTTTGCAGCTTCTTAGAGTACACACCAAGGCCTGTGCAGCACTCAGCCAGGCAGCACTTCTGCTCACACTGCCCTCCTTGGTGTCGCCGTGCTCCCATCCTCCTGCTTGAGGCAAAGCAGAATTTACAGGGAGCGGGAGTCAAAGGGGCATATTCTCTGTTGAAGCTGCCTGCTCATCTGTAAATATGATCAAGGATGGCTTTTTCTTGGGAGAGGCAGGGTGTTCCCTCGGTTTCTCTTTGAAGCCAGCCAGCTGCATTCAGACAACAATCCCGCTTGAAGTCCCGATTGAAGGGGAGAGCTCATTAACTCCTCTGGACAGGGCCAGGCCTGTGTGAGAGGACGAGGTCTTCACACAGTGAATTGTCCCTGGTCCTTTACAACTGCATCACCCCACCCCACCCCTCCTTTTTTCTTGGGAAGGGAAGAAAGAGGCATCTTTTTGTTTAGTTTCCCTTCCCCTACATTCCTGTTAAATGTGTTCTGGAGGACTGAAAATCTTGGTTAGATCTTTATCAAGGCAGTAAACACCGAGTTGCTTGGAGGTGTGATCATGGGATGCCAAAAAAAAATTTTTGCTTTCTAGCTACTGCTGGATTGCATGCCAAACAGGTAAGAGGGAATCATTTGCACTTCACAGGAGACAGCTGCAGCTAACTTGGCACAGCCCTAGGTTTTCCCAGAGAGATTCTAGGCTGCAAAGTATGTCAGTTAGTGACTATCATTTGGCATGAGGGGGGTGGAAAGGGAAAAGAACCTCACAGGAATGGGGAATTTTCCAATTTGCCATCTGGCTAAAATGACTTCTGAGTGGATTTCATTGCCCAATTGACCAAGTGGTGGATAATTCTCAGCAAAATTTGCTGATTGAAGTAGTTTGGCTTAAAAAAAAAAAAGTTAAACAATATCTTCTATGGGAGCACCCACTTGACATGAAGTCATAAATTGGAAAGTAATTTGGAAAGATGAAGTCGGAACAAACATTTGATGGAAGGGAATGGGACAGCTTTACAAGAGGTGAAAAAGTTTCCTGTTCAGCTTGGAACATTTCAGCTCTTAGCATTTTATCTTTTCCTTTGCTCTCCTTAGATAGCAAAGGAAAAAAATACTATCCTGCACAGACCACATTTTTCCTTTTAAAAAACTGCTTGGGATGGCTAGTTTTTCCTCCAACAGTAGCAAAGACTGGTTTCAAACAAAGGGAATACAGCCAGTGGAAGCTTCCAGCTTGAAACCAAAGCTTAAAGGCAGCTTTCCAGTGAAAGATGACATTTGGGAAAAAAGGATAATGAAGGCAAGGCTAACATCACCCTCCAGCTACTTCATCATCTGGGCTGGGGGCTGGCTAATTGTAACCAAGTTAAGGCAGGAAGGTGTGGAATGGGTCCTGATGCAGGACCCACCTCCTGCATGCAGCTCTACTTCAGCTTCCTTTGCTATGGTTCTTGGAATGCTACTGCAAGGGGCAGAAACAATAGCAGAGCCGTGTCCTACTCCATCGCCTTCGCAGCTCAGCCATGGAAATAAAGCTGTGACTGTTGCTCTTGTCTCATTTGTCTGCTGCAGACATGTGGCACCCCCGCAGGAGCCTCCTGTGCCGAGTCTGAGTGCGGCGGTTTAAACTGCCGCACAGACGAGGGATTGAAGAAGTGTGGAGGACCTGGCTGCGACGGGCTGGTGACCGTAGCTCACAATGCGTGGCAGAAAGCTATGGATTTTGACAGAGACATTCTCAGTGCATTAGCAGAAGTTGAGCAACTCTCCAGAATGGTAATATGCAAAATCAATTGTTATGATACAAAAAAAAAAAATCTTCTAATTGTAACACAAGTTTAGACACTAATTGACAAAGTATGTGCCTGGCTTCTTTCAAAATACATCTTTCCAGTTGCGTAACATCATCATACTTGTAAAGATACTCAGAAAGGGCGCTTGCTAAAGTAAAGTTTCATGCATAACTCTAAACATTAGCTTGAGTTGTTTAAACTAGCACTGGTGGTGTGGATCATGGCCAGCTTTTAAATGTGTTCTGTGAGTTTTATGAGGAAAAAGCATTTCTCATTACTATTACCTCCGACTCCAACTGAATTTTTGTTGTAAAACAGGCCTTAAAGCATAAGCTACTATGCATTCAAGCCCTCCATTTTATTATCTTCAGGTTTCTGAAGCAAAACAGAGAGCTGATGAAGCTAAACAAAATGCACAGGAAGTTTTGCTCAAAACCAACGCTACAAAAGAACAAGTGGACAGAAGCAATGAAGATCTGAGAAATCTTATTAAACAGATCAGAGACTTCCTCATGCGTAAAAACCTTACATTCACATTACCCGTTTTAATTCTGCATTTGTGAAAACTGTCTTTATTTTTGAATCATCCTCCAAAGAGTAATGCAATAGTTGTGATCCTCCCCCTGCTCCTTTCAGCCAGATTTAATGGGTATGATGAAATCTGGAAACAGAAAACCAAGACAATAGAAAACAAGGCCAATCTGTAACACATTGTTGTGTTCATTTCAGTTGAGACCATTGTACTTCTGTAGCTTGCCAAGTGTGTTCAGAAATTCTGGCTAGAAAGACATAGTACTGTTAAAGGGGAGGAAAGTCAGAAAACTGTGAGGTTATCTCCCTGTAAGAAAGCAGGTAAAGGTTAAATGAGGGCCTTGTTCGCTAGTGAGTGACAGCATGGCAAACCCATTCCTCCTCTGTTTGCACACAGCTGAGTATACTGTTAGCACAAATACATTTATGTGCAGCTGTTGGCTTCCTTTCCCGTGGGCTCACATCCCCATCCCCCCAGCCCCAGCATGGTGTAGCTAATCACAGAGCTTCAAAAGGCTTCCAAGAGAGCAATGCCAGCAGGGCCTACGTGTCTGCTGGGCCTCTCCTTAGAGGGAAGTTTCACCCTAAGGAAGCAGCTTTGACACCTTGATTTGCTGCAAGTCTGGGGGAGGAAGGTTTTTTCCATTATTTTGCTTCTTGAGGGAGTAGCTGGCTGAGAATTTGAGTACTGAGACTTGACAGTAGGAAGCTTCTACTCACAGCTTTGTCATTTGTGTCCATCTACTAGAAGACAGTGCTGACCTGGACAGCATCGAGGCAGTGGCTAATGAAGTACTGAACATGGAGATGCCAAGCACCCCCCAGCAGCTGCAAGCCCTGACAGAGGACATTCGGGAGCGTGTAGAAAGCCTTTCTGATGTTGAAGTCATTCTACAGCAGAGCGCTGGAGACATTGCCAGAGCAGAAATGCTACTGGAGGAAGCTAAAAAAGCAAGGTATGCAACCCTGTTCTGTATTGGGTGTCACCAAGAACTGGAATGAGGCTTTTATTTCACACTATCAGGAAATGAAGAGTTTACCTTACTCCAGCGCAGATTACCCATTCCTTTACTATGGGACAAAAATCATCCTTTGCAGTGTATGACTAGTGCTTTTTCTTGTGCCAAAATAAAAGCATTTTTAGTGTTAACATAGTTTTGCTCCACAGCAAAGGTGCAACAGATGTTAAAGTCACTGCAGACATGGTGAAAGCAGCACTAGAAGAAGCTGAAAAGGCTCAAAATGCAGCTGAAAAAGCCATAAAACAAGCTGATGAAGATATTAAAGGAACTCAAGACCTGCTGACCTCAGTAAGTTATTTCCAAGAATTTTTTAAGATAAAGAAACAGCAACACATCTGATACTTAGAAACCGATGTAAGGATGTCTAGGGAAAGCTCTTGGGTATTGCAAATCAAAGACTGCACTTAAAATGAATCTAAACCATTCTTGCTTTATCTAAACTTCTGAGTTAGTATGATATAACTAGAGGCTTACTTGCTCTTAAATAAAAAAGGCAATTCCTGCATGTGTAATACAATCAAGTCATTGTTAATGAGGTTCCTTAATGCTGCTTTTGCAGCCGTCTATATACCTCATCTTCCAGCAGTGGGCTCTTTCACCATGACTGCAATTGCCCATTTAAAAAAAAAAAAACTAAAACACTTTTTTATATATCAGGGCTTACTCAGAAAGCTTGTATTATAGAGTCTTTTGAAAGCATAACTTTGTCTCTCTTTCTGTTAGATTGAATCTGAAAATGCAGCATCTGAAGAAACACTGAACAACGCCACTTTACGTCTGTTCAAGCTAGAGAAGAGTGTTGAAGATCTCAAGCAAAAGGCTGCTACAAATTCCGAGAACGTGGACAGTATAGAAGAAAAAATTGTTACTGCAAAACAAAATGCCGAAGAAGTTAAACAGGTGAGAAGACTGGGGAAAAATGCTAAAGGAAAGCCAATGAAACTCACCCCAGGTCTGGCTAGGAGAACATTACCGAGTACACCTCATTTATTGGCCAAGTACAGGGGACAAAAAATGTACTTAATGCACTTACCACTGATACCTGCTTTTTACTCATTTTGGTACCAAATACAAAGAGAAAGAAGTGTTAGGAAGTTAGCAGGTTCTAGAATAGTTGCAGGAAACATGTCTTGCTGTCGCACTGTCAGCCTTTCATAGATTTGTTTCTGTCCCTCAGCTTCACTATCTGCCACAGTTGAATTGGCATTTCCCCCCCCCCCCTCTCCAACCATA
>VXAA01004439.1:866424-884781 GCA_013399115.1 Anseranas semipalmata | reverse complement strand
CATCTATAAAGTATTTTTGTTTTTATAGTGATGTTCAGGCCAAACAAACCAAAGTTTGGCATATACAGAATCAAGTGGCAAGAAAAAAAATACTTAGCTCAATATAAAACCAGTCTCATTTCTACGTATCAAAGATGCAAAATTCACTCTGACCATATGGTGGCACTCCCAGTGTCTGCTATACACCTTCGTAATACCAAAAGAATGTTCATTAACAAAACAATTGACAAATCTGCCAAAGGAAGTTTCATTGCTCCAATCTTTTGGCTGGGATTAGCCCACCAGTCTCAAGAGAGACATTTTCTGCCAAGACAGAAATATTTTATCCATCAAATCAATTATTTCCAAACACTAAGTAGTATTTCAGGTGTTTGTCAAGTAAACCTAAGAAACTTCCAGTACTGCTGCAGAACGTTAACTTGCTTAGTAGTTGTGTTCATTTGGGTCATAGTACTCCTCAACCTCACAGAGAAAAAACACAGCTGAGAAGCGAACCTGATGTCTTCTCCAGTACCTTCACCTTCGCAAACCAGGCAGCTGGTCTCTTCTTACTGAATGGGCAACAAGGGTATTCCTCCCTAAACGCACACATTCAACCAGAAGCATTGCCAGTTCCTTGCCCTTCTCAGTTGTGCTAGCAGCCATAGCCCATGGAGTATAGAGTTGTAGAACCAAATCCTGTAAATCCTTGCCAAGTGTTAAAGCTGTAGAACAGCCACAGATCTGCAAGAGGCCAGCTGATGAGTCTTCATGCCAACGCTTAAAGTCCTTAATATTAAACAGGAAATAGCCCGACCCTGTTTCTGCTTTTGTTACCTGAGCTAACAGTCTGTGCTCTCCTTACCCCGGATATTGAGCAACTCCCCTTGCATTGTCTTTTGAGTGGCTCCATCTTGTGTTTGAATCTGGAACAACAGGTCCTCAATACCGAGCTGAACAGCAAGTACAAAACTGTGGAAGATCTCATTGCCAAAAAAACGGAAGAGTCAGCCGACGCTAGGAGGAAAGCTGGCATGTTGCAAGATGAAGCTAAAGCATTGCTGGCTCAAGCAAACAGCAAACTCCAGCTGCTCAAAGGTAAGGCTGTTATGAGCAGGTAAGTCATTATCTTAGAATACAAAGCACTATCGTGCTATTAAACTAAGTATTCATCATCAACAGGAAAAAAATAAAGTTAATTTGTTGTTGCTGAGGTTTGAACTGCTTTCCTTATTCTTACAGACACAACATAGTCTTGAATCAAAGATTTGTATTAGAAAAAGAGCTAAAACTTACAGTGAGACACAAACTTCTGGTACGGCACCTATCACTGCTCTAAGAATCATTACAGGGTGGAATTAGACAGAATGTAACCACCACAATTAGGATGAGGACTAACCCATTCAGCATCACTAAAAGCAGTCAACTTCTTGACAGAGTAGCCAGAACACCATCTTCAAACTGTATTCCCCTCACCCCAACCTGGAATGCTGTTAAAACAAAAGGTAATTAGGATACAGCAGTTCCAGTTTACAGATGAATTTAACATTTACAATTGCCAATTAAAGTCAACTGAAGCAGGAAGGGGCAACCTGCCCGTAACTGCCAGGGAGGAAGCTAAGTTTTCCTTCTGTTTTTGCCAGTCCAGGAACCCATTCTTCCCCTTAGCTGCTCCTGCACAGTTACAATGACTCACTGAATAGTCTCGACTATGACAAGCCAAAATATTTCAGGTCAACATAAAAACCACCAAACAAATGGCAGTTATTTTCAGCATGAATCAAAGTATGCCTTTTCCACTTACAGAAAATTACTTCCTTGTTGCTTTATGTCCCAATATTAAGGAAAGTTGCCTTTTTTTTTTTTTTAAATCAGATTTTCTTCCACAAGAAAATAAATTTGAAAGGTAGTTTATCCATAACAACCATGATTTATATTTTCCTGCATTAAAACACACCTAATTAAGCTGTTTTTCCTCTTCTTTTGCTGACAGAGTTGGAAAATACATATGAAAACAATCAAAAAGTTCTGGAAGACAAAGCCAAGCAGCTGGTGGAGCTGGAAGAGACAGTTCGCTCCCTCTTACAGACAATCAGCCAGAAAGTTGCTGTTTATAGCACCTGCTTATAAATGGGAGCAGGAAATGCTTGTGTTCAGGATGGGTTTTTACAAGTATTACACTAGTTCTTTTTGACATTACACTAAGGCCTGATAAAGTGAACAGGTTTTATATTGACTTTTAAGTCACACAACCAAAGACAAGTAACTTTTTGATATTGAAAATAAACACTACTTTTGTATCACTGTATGTACCTAGTATGACTCATTAAGTTCCTTGTTATTTTCAGTAGCTGAAATGGTAAATCAATTAATCCTTCAGTTTCTGCAAGTCTTGTTTATAAACTAGCTAGAGACCTAATAAAATATTGGTTCCAACTACATAATTCTAAAAAAGGGCTCCAATTACTGTGGAATACAGCATAATTCAGAACAGAGTTAATACTGAAAGAAGAAATACCATCCTCCTGTGGTTAGTTAGCATTTACACCATAGTACTTATTCTACAAGAAATATTTACCTTCTGCATGATATCCATTTAGGCTTAAAACAAGTTTCATTTCATTGAAATACTTTTTAATTTATGAAATGAGAACAGAGGTCAGCACTGAAGGGGCACGTGTGGTTCACATTTCAAGAACCAAATTTACATGATAAACCATAGTTGGAGGATCAAGCCTGCAGAAAAAAAAAGTTGCCTTTACAGGGCACTTATCATCAGTTGTGATCAGTGAATCAGTTAAGGAGCTGCATGCAGACTTTCTTAAAGCAGCACACTGAGGCTCCTTAAGAACAGCTTGCACTTAACAAAACACAAATAAGACTTTTTTTTTTAAAAAAAAGTGCGAAAGTAATATCCAGTTCACCATAAACTGCATAATTAGCTCAAAGTTACTGTAGAACAGTGCACCTTCAGCCAACTGCACAAATTAATCTGCAATACTCACCAGCTACATATGCACAAGTTAGCATCCTCAACTGAAACATGCATTTACATATCCTGACTGCTAACTCTGACCTGAGAAATATATTTGGATATATACTTTGATCAACAATTTACCTCACCTTGACTCATGTCAGCAGAAGTTAGTCAGAGCAACTACAGCAGAATGTAGCGCCACCTGTGCAAACCAAAGAGCAGTACGTTTAGTAATTATCCCAACCTCCATGGGTTACAAACATTCGAGCAAAAAAATCCAGCACAGGAATTGATTACTACAGCAGCATCATACACTGTGTCACTGCCAGTATACTTTGCAAACTTTGCAACATTCAAACTTGATCAACATCAGATCATTTACTATGATGATCATTATCATCAGTAGCTCATCTTATTTCTACCTTTACAAGCACTATTTGTACATTTAACTAGAGCAGAAATGATAGTGAGAAGCAACAATACCGTAACAATCTCAGGCCTTGAATTTTATTTTCAAGTGTGTGGGAGACAAGTCTCCAGTATAATTTTAGTAGTAGTCTTCAAAGTTTTCCAAACTCCAAAAATTTAACAAGAACAAAATGACATGAGAATTTGTAACTTATGAATCTCAAGGTTGAACCGCAGTAGGACTGTCAAAAACTGCCACAATTACTGGAGGAGGGGGGAGTGGACAAAAGTATCAGAGAGCAGGGCTTCTACAAAGAACCTGCAAAGCACCAGATGAACACTTACTTAAATAGCATTTACCCACAGGCAGAAGTGATTCTGAAATGCCTAGATCTATCAGGAGAATCATGTTTTCATCTCTCATTCTATTGTCTTACCTTTCCTTTCCTTCTGCAATTTCCTACTAACACCTGAAAGCAGATCCACATTAATTCACTTACCCCACCCATTCAGGGATGTGCTGCGTTATCTCATAGCCTAGTGATGAGCTTAAGGACACTAGCTTCTTCCCATCTACTTTTCAAACAGGTTATAAAAACAGAATGAAGAATGGTATTACTGGTGTTCATAGATTAACTGATCTGTTAAGGAAATGGTAATGTTGACATACATTTCATAGAATCACATAATGGCTTGGGTTGAAAGGAACCTTTAAAGATCATCTAGTCCAACCCTCTGCAGGGACATCTTCCACTGGATCTGGTTGCTCAAAGCCCCATTCAACCTGACTTTGAACCTTCTTCCATCTCTCAGCATGGCTAGCAGTTCAATACTTGAACAAGAAGCTCTGAAGAAAGGCAGGATGATAGTACCATCTTGCCTATATATAAAGTCCAGTAGTTTTTGCAGAATTTTTTGAATGCACGTTTCTCCATCTATCATCCCAATGGCATAATGGAAAAGGACATGTACAATACCAGCACATTTTAAGATTTTCTTCAAGGCAGAAAAGCGTAACAAACAACAAAAGAAATGGCACCCCACAAAACAAATGAGCAACTAGAATTGGGCACATTCCCTATACATGTTAGGGATATTCCAAAGATGCCATTTGTGCATCTTCATTTATCCAACAACCTAGACACTAAAAGTAACAGGGCCAGTCAGCAAACCAAACCACAGGGCCAGTTAGCAAACAAAACCCAAGACGACCCTCTAGCCATGTTAAATATTTATTAAGCTCTCCTGCTACAGAAGAGACACAAAGAGAGCACAAAATAGAAAACAGGAGAGAAAAAAGTACGTCTTAACTATGTGGAGAGGTGACACTGCAGCCCTTGTGTGTGGAAGGTGCAGAAAGAATAACCCTCATGTTATCGAACTTAACTGCAAGCGCTGCTTCACTACCCAGTTTTAGCGTTTCAAGATTAAAGAGAGTTGGACAATGGAAGCTTTAAAAACAAAGATTAAGTAGCAGTAAGATTAATTTTTCTTCTTTTTTTCATTTCTCCATCAGCACTTGATTTTTCCCCTGATGAGTTTTCAATATGAAAACATGATGTGTGGAGAATCACACAGAGTGATTTTCTCTTAAAAAAGTCAATATAGTTTTAATCGATTTTTACAAGCCCCTCTTCTCCCAGCAACCTAACATTACTAGATCAAAACAAATTTTGGTATTTGTATGTACGAAGAAATAGGTTAAATACTAAGTTAATCCTTTCACAAGGAAATATATTTTTGTGCGGAAGTGACAGTGGCATTTTAAGTGCCAGCGGCATTCTAAGTGCCAGCATTCAACTGCTTTAGTCTACCACTACTTCAAATAAGAACACACCAGGTATGCTGGAAACTTGTTCAGAGTTTTTGACCAGCACACCTGATAATCCCATGCAGCAGCGAAATGTTTAGTTTTGAAGAAAAAAGTTCTGTCAGGCTGTTTTTCTGCAACATTCATAATGTAAATAAACATGTAATTTTAAGTATTTAATTTACAGAGACTGGATAATTCCACTTGTTCCAAACTCTACTCGTTTAAATATTTGATGTCTAAAATGAAGAGATTCACTTAATTCAGTCCTAAAATCCTCAAACTCAGCCTTCCACAAGGGCCCACGGTCCATTTTCGGACATGTACTATGCACGTACAAAGAACTGGTCTTTCATTTTAGAAGTTGATAGCTTTGCCAAAAGATGCTGCTAGGTTTGCTTCCCTGAAGGCTTCTGACACCGTCTGTAGAGAGCGAACACAAAAGGTACAAATCATTAATATTTACATGTAATTATAGCATGTCCGTGCAACCCTGGTGTTCAACAGTTTGTTTAGAAAAAACTTACTGGGTGGGCATGGCAAACTCTGGCTACATCTTCACATGATGCTCCGTACTCCATAGCAAGGGCGGCTTCATTAACCATTTCGCCAGCACCCTGTAATTTAATGTTCTTTGTAGTTACAACAAATCTTTATGCAGTTGTGCAGATTCTTCTACATTACTAAATAGAAACTATCCAGCTTGTAAACAGGCATGTTTTGCTAAAAAAACAACAAAAAAAACAACAACAAAAAAACCTCACAGTATGACTAGCACTTCAGCTGTGTTCTAATGCCACTTGTTAAGTACTCAATCTATTTGGTGACTGCACTGAGGCAGAGTGTAAATCTAAACGTAACGCTAAACCAGAGTACTTGCTCTCTCATTACAGAGGGTTGTGTAAAGTCTGGGCATTTCTTCTGTAAGATACTGGTCAGATACTACCCACATTCTGATCAATGGTACTGTACATTATCACTGCTGAAAAAAAAAGCAAACTTTAACACCCTTCTAGAAAATTAAACAGATAACTAGACAGATAAAAGTGTACCCTCATTTTCATTAAATGAGTTGTATTTATAGGGATTTACCCAGAAAAAAAAGAGTACTTGAAAATAAAACAGTGAAATCTCCAATTGCATTTTTAGCATTCATCTACATAAGATTTCCCCCCAGCCCTTTCCCTTTACTAATGAAAATTACTGTCCGTCTCTCATTAACGAAGCTGAGCTGTGCTTTCTTTAGAGGATATGGATTTTTAAGCAATTGGAATTGTGACAGTAGCTATCTTAACACCTCACTATGTATTCCTAACAGAAATGATAGAAATTGGATTCAGAAACAGCCTATCCACCAGATGACCTATATAACACAACTTCCAAGTGTCTTCCACTAGTCTATAATGTTTACAGATGAAGACTTTTCACTAACAAACACCGATAACCATCACATACAAAGACCAAAATACTCAGGGTTTGTTATTTTTCAGTGTAATTTCCCATTCAGATATGTATGTTACAGCACTGATCTTCCAGTGTTGACAGTATATCCTTCCATAGGAATAAAATTTCCTTTCCAGGAAAACAGAACAATTTCACTGTTTAACACTGTTTTCTTTAAGAAAAGTTTTTGTTATGAAAACAGTATACAAAGACATATGGAAGTGTTTCCGCATACATCTTTAGGGGAAAAAAAACCAAACAAACAGCATTTACACCTTCACAGCCGAGAAAACCAAACCAAGCCAAAGAGTGAGATTAGGGTCTAACATACACCTTCAGAGTGGGTGGGACAGCAGAAAAGGATATTTTTCACAAATAGAATTTTCTGATTTTGAATTCTGACTTTTTTTTTCTTAATATTCTGACAGAAGATTTTTTTTTTAAATCAAGTTCCATCAGTTACTGACCCCAGACTTGGTGAATGCAGCATATGGTTACCAACTTTGCTGAAGTTGGAATTCCAGAGGAGAAAAAAAAAAAGCAACGAAAAAAGCAGTCCATTCAGCTCCCCCAGCTTCCAGAACTTGAGTCAATTTCTGCTGTTTTCTTGAATATTTGACAACATTCATAAAGAAAAAAAATGGTCAGAGAAACTGAATAACCCTAGCAATTCTAGGGAATTAATAAAAAAAAAGCTGGGTCTGACACCAAAGTAACACAAAAGCGGGGACAAGGGCAGGAAGACATGGCTGCAGAAGAGAACAGCAAATGGAAGTGATTTTGGGAGACTCAGATCTTCCTTTTTACAAGAACTGTGTAACACAACAAAAAACCCACACACTACCAAGACAGCAGCACAGTTTACAATACTTACTGCGCCTAAAATGTGAGCACCCAACATCCTGTCTGTTGATTTTTGACTAAGTATCTTCACCATGCCATCTGTGTCAGCATTTGTCTTTGCTCTACTGTTAGCAGCGAATGGAAATTTCCCAATTTTGTATTCTATGCCCTACAAAACAGACACGTGTTACTGACATTGAGTTAATGACACGAAAGCTCAACAAGAATGATGTAACGATACAGATGGATAAATATAAAAATAGAACTAATACAAAAATAAAAGACACATAAGACAAACATAGAACAATGCATAAAAATAACTAACAGCTGTAAAGGGGTATTAAAGAAGAAAAATTAGCAGAGAAACAATACTAATTTCACAGAACAAGTTATTAAAGAGGACTGGGATCCTTTTGAGAGTGGCATACAGGAAGGAATCAACCATACACCCTCCACAATAAATTCAGACAGAGAAATTCCCCTGCAAAAAGTAGCTAGATAAACCAGTAGCCATTACTACACTATGAAATCCCATCCAAGATGGAAAAAGAGTTTTGTCTGAGAAGAAAACAAACAGTACCTCTTCTTTCAGTTGTTCTTCTGATTTGCCAACCCAGGCCACTTCAGGGTGAGTGTATATCACAGAGGGTACACAGTTATAATCAATGTGAACTGCTCCCCCAGCCATTCCTTCAACACAGAGAATGCCTTCATCCTCAGCTTTGTGGGCCAGCATAGGTCCAGCAACTACATCACCAATAGCATAGATGCTATCAGACCAATGAAACAAAATAAGATACTGTTTAAAAATGTCCTAATACACCTAGGCTACCTTATACAAGTCAGTTTAAAAACATATTACTGAAAACTCCAATCAAATCAGATTAAAATATTAATTTTCAGAAGAAATACAGACTATAAAAGAACAGTTTTCACCGAATGACCACACTTCAAGAAGTACTACCAACACATAGTGACTTTTAAATTACAAAACTTTAAAGGTTGACTACAAATCTTCAATTGCCAAAATAAACAGAAATTTGGGGTTTTCCTTTCAGAAAACAAAACTATATTCAGCAATTAAAAAGTGTTTTAATAGGTTAAACTTTTAAAAATAAGAGATCTGCTTCTAAGAAAGTCAAAAATACTAGTTAATATTACTTACTTTGGAATTTTGGTTTGGAATCTGTTATTGACTGGGATTCTCCCCTTCTTATCAAGTTCAATCCCAATTTCTTCAAGACCTAGATTTTTTGTGAAAGGACGCCTACCGATGCAAACTAGGAGCACATCACAAGTTATTACTTCTGCCTTGCCACCAGCAGCAGCTTCAACACTACAGAAAAACAAGGAGCAAAAACGCTAAGCTGTAAACTTGCAGTGTTGTATTTCGCTGACTAGTAATTAATATGATCCAGATGGTGACCTACTGGCTGAATCTGGCATCCAAAACACTTGCCTTTGGTCTACCCCTCACTTCTTCCTTGCAAGAGTTGACGAGTAGAAGAGGGAAGAAGGGCCAGTAACTCTTACCCCATTTGTTAACAACTCTTAGATACAGAAATTGAGGCTATGAATCCTTTAACAAGTAGCATGGCCTGCTAAGAGCAGATCTGTACAGCAAAGCAATCAGTGCTGAGTACTCAACATCCAGGCTGTTCAGATTTCAGGGTGAGGTAGGGCTGTGTATTCTGATCAAGCTTTCTTCTGGCCCAAAACTGAATCCGGTAGCAGCTGCCCTGCATAAAGTGCATCCCTCAAGTTTATTTTTGTGTTTAATTGCATCCAGAAGAAGTTCAGTTCATGTGCTCAGAGTGCAAGAAAGAACCAAAGCATGGCAAGTGTGGTTAATTAGGAAATGTGTCTCAAAAGCATACTCCTGAACCACAATGAATCTCTAAACACAGAAAGAGACTACATGAGAGATCCAGCCAGCATCAGCAAAGTACGTAAAGAGGCCCACATCTGGGACTTCTACAACGGTGAAGCACAGACTATCCTGAGGTATGGAGATAGAGCAAACACAATTCATCATTCTAAGATTCCAATGAAAAAGGCATTTAAGCTTACATTTGTTAAGTAACATCAAGCATTTTCTTAAAACTCAAACTCCTGTTTATGTAACCAGTCTGCATAGAGAATACGTTGACAAGAAAAGGAACAGAAGTAGTGTATACGTATGGACCTTTACAAAGAAAATTTGCTTTATATTTTTCTGTATTAGCTGTTCATCTAGAGTCTTCAACAGGCTCAAGTCTGGCTATTAAAAACCATTCCAGGGCACTTTCATTTATTTCTAATCAGAAGCAATCAAATATCTATCATGCTTATTTGGAGACAAGGGGAAGAAAGGACAAAAATAACCTTTCCAGTAAGCATCCAAGTATTAATGGCCTAAAAATGACCATATGAATAATCATATTTATGTTAATTATACCAGAAGCAGAAAAATTCCAGGAAAAGCATGATTTAGGGTTTTGGTATTTTAAATCACTGATCTCACTAAAAAAAAAAAATGCACTGGTTTTTACACTAGTGCACCAACTCAAGTCAATGGAACCTCTCCTGTATAAACAATTTAGAATTCAATAAAGCCAAAATTATGAACACCAAGTTACAATACAGGACAAAGGTTAAATTTCACTGAAGAATTAAGTTTTATTTCCTCCTGTTTGAAGAATAATATCAGACTATATTTGTAAATAGGCCTGAAGGACTGGGTGGAGGAATATAACTTGCATTCCATTAGTTTTATGTTAAATACTTACGCTACATCAATTTTTCCATCTGGTTTCTTGGTAGCACCAGTAACTTTGGTGTTTAGCTTAAACTTAAGTCCCTGTTTCTGAAGAATACGTTGGAAGTTTTTAGAGATTTCCATGTCAATTCCCATTCCACCAACATGGCCCATGAACTCAACAGCTGTCACATCCGCACCAAGACGCTGCCAAACTGAACCCTGCAGTCACAACAATATACTTATTATGTATATATACTTATACTATATATAATATATATAATAATATACATATTACTTATGTATCATTATGGAAGTTTTATACAATAAAACACAACTACTGCTGCTTCTGCATGTTTTTATAACTGTAACCACTATTATCAGCTTCACAAAAACCATATACACCCTATTTACCTCCAAAGTTACCAGCATCCATCCAAACAGTATTTCACTTTGCATCCCATCCTTTCTTTGCTTAATGGTCACCAAGCTAAAGCAACCATTAAGCAGACGTGCAAATTCTCAAGCAGTTGCAAGACCAGTAAACAAACATTATTCTTGTACTACGGAGGTGCAAGGCAAAAGGACTCAGACCAAGATGAACTACAAACTCTTCACTCCTTTGGTTATTCAATATGTGTGTAATTGTATCACATGAAGTATTTTGAGGATTAATTGCTACAAACAGGAATTTAGCATGGTTTAAAATGAACTTCCCTTAAAAGAGGAAGTTCTCTTATCTATATATAGAGCAGATACAAGCCTCAGTGGAAGTTAACCCAAAAAAAACTATATACAAGGCCTGTATGTTCCTCTCTCATTTCTCCACTTAGCTAATCAGATGCAGGAATGCTGACCCAACAAACATTTCTGAGCTTTTCAGGTAGGAAAGGGAGCTAGCAGGCAGTGAAGCCTGAGGTTTCATTACAAGTCACACATCTGTTAAATCACAGCAATACCATCAAGTACAATGAAAAAGAACATCCTGTTCCTTTATAAATTAAGGACCAAGTGGTTTAAATGTTCTCTCACCAGTTCCACACCAATGACTCCTGCGCCAATGACAACCATCTTTTCAGGGACTTTTTTTAGTGACAGTGCACCAGTGGATGACACAATATTATCTTCATCAATCTAATGACAGACAAAGAAATCCACAAAAGGAGGATTACAATGTGTAGAACTCACACAAGTTGAAGGCCAATCAGTTACTATACAATACATTATGTGGATATTACACACTGAAAGACAGTAGCACCAAGATTTCAAATACGTACAGTAATTCCAGGGAAGGGAGCAACCTCTGAGCCTGTGGCTATAAGTATATTCTTTGTATTAATAACTTGTGTGCTGCCATCATCTTTGGTTGCAGTGACTTGGTTTTTGCCAGTTATTTTTCCAAATCCAGATACATGTACAACCTTTAATAACCGGAACACAGTAAATTAAGATTCACATAACATATGTAAATTATGCTACACTTAATCTCAATCTCACTGCTTTAGAGAAGCTGCTAACACTAACCTTTGCATCCCCATCTAGTACAAATCACAAAGTTCGTATTATTCTTTTAAGTAGATTTAAGAATGAAGGAGCTGTTCATTTAAAATATCCTATAAGTAAAGCTTCCAGATTCTGCCCCTGCCAAGTCAGCCACTCAAATTAATTTATGTGGCAAGAATGCGAGAATGCAAAAAGCAACGAATTTAGACCAGAAAAAAAATCACAGATATACTTCAGTATATAACCCAAACTAACCTTGTTTTGTTTAAATAAGTGAGCAATTCCACCTGTTAAGGCCTTTACTGCACCACTCTTCTGTTCCATCATCTTCTCTAGATTCAAGCGGATTCCTGTAACTAAAGTTAAAAAACTTCAATTAAGCATTCCGGTTTATTTATTTCTAGGAGCTAACCTACACACAATTAATAGGTCTGACACAGTAAGATGCACTTGAAAGCCTCTACTAAATGCTAAATGTTACATTCAACAATTGGTATGTTAAAAAGCAGTATTATGCTCTTCAAGTATAGGACTCAAGGAGCAGACATGTCCCTAAACCTCCAGCTGACAGAGAACGGATATTGTTTGCAAGTCAATGAAGTTTTTTGACCAACTTTCCTAGAATTATAGCAGTACAACTTGAACTGTTCCATTTGTTTTATTTTGACAGGCACTGACAGGCTGCTCCGCATACTCACTTTCAATTCCTCTATTAGCAAAATCTTTTCCATGGGCCAAATGGTACAGATGCGAGTTGTTCAGCAAGGCCTACAATACACACACAAAAACGTGAACTGGGACATACACTTGCAATTGAATTCATTATTTATTACATTACCAGTATATATATAAAAAAAAGATGTTATTTGCAAAACATTCTCTAGTAGGTCCAACATTCATATTTTAAAAGGTGTATTTCAAACACACAAAGTGTTCACAGCAGCTCTTACTGAGGCGTTTTCTCAAGTTACATATGCAACAAAAATAGAGAACAGTTAAATTTGCACCTATCCTTTTTGCTCATTTCACTGGAGAAACTGGAAATGACACCACGAAGAATAAAAAAAAGGAACAGATTTTAAGCAGGGGAAAGAAAGATGGTTCTCAGTGAGGAGAACTTTCTTATTACCTCAGACAAGAAAACCTGTCAACAAAGAGTAGGAGGATACAGAAAAGCTGGATGATGAAAACCTAGAATGAAATCCCCATTAAAATTTTCACCTGTGCAGACATATGATAGTTAAATTTTGTAGTTGACTTGCTGTGATGAAGTTATTAAAACTGCACAGCTAGCTGTAGTTGATGGCTTAGATCTCGTTCAGGTCACTGGACACTTAGAATTCAAAAATGAAGTTAGAAAAGTTCCTTTATAAGTGTGTTTATAAATAAGCAGCTTGAAATGCAGAACCTCCAGAACTGTATTTTGATTAGAAACAGCAATATTATTAGGGAGGGATCTTGGAAAGAAAATTATGTCTTTTACTTTTAACCATCACAAGCACAAAATTATCAATATCTTTGCAAGAAGTAAACTGTGTAGTCCATGCAGACGGAGCCCTAAGGAAGGCACAATACATTCAAAGAGTATTTTGAGATAGCTGCCTCACATACACACACTTGAGTAAAACTAATACTGTCGGACCAAGATAGTTTAATTTTTGTGAATAAGTCTTATCAACTCTCACTGATTAAAATTTGCCCATTTCACCTGTTACAACCCTGAATCTGTAATAGCCAAAACATTAACTGGAGACACAGCAACTGCATAAGATTTCAACAATTACAAAAGAAAAAAAAAATCCACATCCAGTGTATTATTTTGAGTGGCTTTTTGGAAAGGAATATCTGAATCATTTGTTATTGCCTCAGCATATGCAGCCTACATATCCACTTCTTTAGAAGTTTATTGCTATCTGAAAAAAATCTGGATAACATCCAGGTTTAACCATGGGTTCAGAGCCACTTTCATAAGAACCTTCACAGGATAAAAATATTAATCGAGGACTCGAGAAGAGAAGTCGATTACATAGATCCTAGCCAAGTTCCAAACTTGCAGAGTAACGCTGTGTCGATCTACTCATAATTTTTGAGTTTTTCCTCAATATATATTATGAACTTCATCAGAAGTATTACTAACATGTCTAGGCAAAATAATATATAATTTTAAAAACTTTGTATTTATACTGTATTTTCTCCTATAATGCTAATGGAACCTCTCTGACAAACAGATAAATAGCAATATCATTAGGAGGAATCTTCGTAAGGAAATTTTATCTGTTATACTACAGTCATCACAAGCATGACTGTCAATATCTTCCTTCACTTGATGGGTGTTAATGAGGAAGACTCCTTTCATCTAGCAATGTTCTTACAAGGCTCTAGCTTTTTAAGTAACTCTTTTGAAGTTACTTAAAATGGGATTGACAACATCAAATATTAGCTACTTCTGAATTTCTTCATATTCCTCCTTTCTTTCAGAGCATGTCTTGGGTTCTCCCTTTTCTGTCCCCACTGTCACTACCCCACATAAGCACTATCAGCCCCACTCTCCGGGTTATCTTTCTGGGCCACTGAGAATAGTATTTTAGCTTAGATTAATATGTCAAGAGCTAATCAATGAAGCTCTTTCTACAGTCATTGGAGAGAGACAGCTATCTTCAGAGCATAGTGCATCCAATCAAAACCAGACAAAGTTAACCATTTTTCAGGGCTGTCTCTATCCCTGTAATTTAGATCCACTTTCTCTACTGACTGAACAAGGAACAGTTCAGCATCCCTTTAACATAAGTACAGTACCTTGGACAAAACTACAGGTTTATTTAAAAAAAATGATTTGAAAGGATCTAGAATTTCACATGGGAGACTACAAGACATAAAACCACCTTGAATAGTTAACACTGTATTCAGTTACTAATTACAACACACTCACCAGCTCAGAGAGAGAAGATACATCTGTATGCACCTCTGGTTTTTATCCCTCTTCCTTTCTTTCATTTGGGAAACCCCACAGAACAGTTTGTAAACAAAACATTTCTACTGAGCAAATAAAATTTTAATCCTTTGTGTTATTTATATTTATGAAGACCTCTGTTCGTTTAGATTACAAATTCAATTTTTAAACAAAGTATGCCAATCTTGGAAAAAGGTTAAGTAATGGTTTTGAAAGTGATGCACATAGGAACTGTTGTTTTTTAATGAAGTTATGACAAACTATGTACACTTACCTTGGAAGGAATACATCCAACATTCAGACAGGTTCCACCTAATGTTTCATTTTTTTCTACACAGACAGTCTGAGGAAAAAAAGGAGGTGGAGGGTCAGAACATCGTAAACCTTTCTACAGAAGAAAAAGAACTGGCATCTCCTCCTTTGCAACGGGCATGCATGCTCAAATAAGAGTTCCTTGGTTTATACTCTAAGAATTCAAATCTGCTGAGAAGTGACTACCCAGGTGAAAGCCTTTCATCATTCCTTTAAATTGCTGCTTTTATGCTAAAGGTGATGGTAACATGAAGAACGGGACTCACTACATCAAACCAATGAAACACATTGAGACATGCTGATCCCCCATCTACCCTTCCCATGTTCCAAGCACATGAAGGCATGGGAAATGATCTAAGGACTTTAAAAGCTGCACTGTGGATCAAACAGCACAGACTGCTCTTGCACTGACCTGATAAGGTTCTGCCTCATCTACTTTATAGCAACTTCACCAACAAGGTCAAGCAAAGTTTATCAGAAGCCAATGCCCAGAGAACATCGTTGGCAACAACATGGGATGCTGTAGTGATGATATAAGGACTTAACACTTGTGCTAGCAGAGGTAGCACTAAAATTGAAGGTTCAAAGTTCAGTAGAGCAGACTTGGGTTTTTCCGTGGATGGATGGATAGAATCTATCTTTTTGCCAGTCTCACAAAAACATCTCATTACATTCCTCAGCATAAACATTCTTCAAGTTTCTTCAACATTACAGGTGACAAATGCAAGCCTGCCCAGTCTGACCAACTGTAAAGCAGTGTAAAAATTATTTGCTATGACAAAAAACAACAGAATACAGGGCACTTTTTTGTCTCCTTGTACATGGTAACCTACTGTTAGTCACGTATATGAAGGACTTGAGGAAAGCATTGCTTCAGGAAAAGCAGGCATCTACCCACAAAAAAATAGCCTTAGAAGAAATAAATATGAAATTATACAGCAGGTGGCCTAGATCTCAATTAAAACCTGTAGCACTAAGTACCTTTTTTTCCCCAGGTACTAATAGCTCAGTGACAACATACATATAAAAGCAAGAATATTCATTAAATCAAGACAAAAAAAATTTCACAAACAAGGACAGACATTTCAATTATCAGCACTAGGATCACAGGCAGATGTAAAACAACTTAACTGAATCTCAAATATTTATATTTTCATACAGTTACATATTAGAAGGCTGAAATATACCCAAAATACATCACTGAAACCCAGTTTTTGGAGTAATGACAAATGAGAGACAACAACCAGTTACAAAAAAGTTTAGGTTGAAGGAACCTTCTCTGGAGGCCATCTAGTCAAACTTCCTTCTCCAAACACAGTTAACATCAAAGCTGTATCAGGTGGCTCAGGGCCTTTCACAGCCAAGTCCTGAAAACCTCCAAGGATGAAGACTACTTGCAAGCTGGGCCTGTGTTCCAGTGTTTGACTGGAACTCCACTCATAAACAGGAGCTCCTGTCCTTACCAGGCGATCTAATCAACTTGTTTTGTCACGAAGTCCAACTGTCGAAGCATTGGGACATATCAGCAAGCAGGAACATGCACAAGTCCACTAGCACTGCCTTCTCAGATTTCAAAATACTTAATAATGCAATGCCAGGAGAGCAAGTTGGTCTCGGATTAAGGAGCGAAACTAAACAACAATCCTGCTGAAGTCACACTCGCTTACGAATGAAATGAAACTTATGAAAATACACATTTTCACCTCTAAAATTCTCACGTGGCAGTGGAATTCCTCCGCCCACATTCAAAAAGCACATCAGCTGAATACTGTATTTTTTGTTTTTTGTTTTTTCCTCCCTACAGAATCACAGAATGGCTGAGGTGGGAAGGGACCTCTGGAGGTCATCTGGTCCGACTTCCCTGCTCAAGCAGGGCCACCTAGAGCAGGTTGCTCACAACCAGGTGAATTCCCTCCATCTGTTTTTCAGGATTTCAGAGTAGTTTTTAAGTGGCCTTTTTGTCACTGTCTCAATTTTTTTTCTTTGTTGGGAGAAAACTTCAGTCCTAGCATTCTTTTCCTACCTTCTCCCTCACAAAAGAGCATAAACCCATCCCAACTATCTCTTCCTGCCAAAAGCAAGCTGACCTGAACAGCTTTGCCAGTAGTCTCGCAGCAGTCTAGACAGTAATACCTTCAACATTTCAATTTATACCTCCATTTCAACTTCCATATAATATAGGCAAGCAAGGTAAAGTTTATGGTTACGTCAACAGCATCTGGCGGCCCAAGATGTGACATAAGAATTTCAACTTTCCCAGTGTCACACAAACACCTTCCAAGTTCATCTGGATGAATATTCTGCTCAGTGATCAAAAGCTCTGGTCTTACCTTAAATCCAAGCTGAGCTGCTTTGATTGCAGCAACATACCCTCCAGGACCAGAACCAATAACTGTGACATCAGCATCAACTAAAACAGAAAACATTTCAGTTATTTTTGTTTCACAATTAAAATTTTATTGCAAGAGTACCACTTATTTCTGAAATAATTCACATTTGAAGATTTCAAAACACTGAAAAGAAAAATCACTATTAAAAATTGTGATTTAATTTACTAGGTAAATTACATTCCACATCCGAGAATAATTTTCCAGACAAAAGGAAAGGTTGCAGGAACGTATTCACTCTGCAATAAAAACTACCAGCCTTAAAATTTACAGGGAAAATAATGTCAAATCAAGTTAAATAACTACATGCTGTCTGACACATCCCTCCTGCTATAAAGCCTTTAGGAATTTAACCCAAGATGTCTGAATGGTTTATTACAACATTTTTTCAGCACAGCTTCTACTGATGTTTAGCACAAAAGACAAATGCTCAGTGAATGCCATAGACTTATTAGTTTATAATGCAGAAAATATTGCTAAAATAGACAACTATGCAACCTCTATTGATTATGAGCACAGCAGAAGCTATGAACTTTGTACCTAAGTCTCTACTTGTGACCAGTCTCCCCTAGAATATCAATTACTGCCACCGTTCTTACGTTATAAAGTTCAACTTCTATTTATACCTTTAGTTTGACAGCAAATATGACAAATAAGCATTTTTCATCTAAAACTCCATGCTGAAATGGATTCCACCATCACCTGGAAGACTGACTTTTGTTTGAAACTCCGCTTTGTTTTTCCAGGTAACTTCTTTCTACAATGAATTACCTTGATCAGCATAGGCCCTTTGTGGCACTGCACAAACTCCCTGGAGACCATGATGAATTCGATCAAAACGGCTTCTCTATAAGGGAAAAAAAAGCGTAAGTTTACAGGTTGAAGCCTACCCTTGAAGTAAGCACTCAGCCGCACGCAGCACATCCTGCCTCCGACGACCCAACCTTCCCGCGGGGCTTTCGGGCGACTCAACGACACCAACTGGCCAGCGAGGGGTCCCGCCGTCCC
>VXAA01004439.1:808865-866411 GCA_013399115.1 Anseranas semipalmata | reverse complement strand
CCTGCACTGTGCCTGGTGGCCTGGCCGCACTGAGGAAACTGTTTGAGAACAGGCAGGTGACCTCTTCAAAGATCGCCTCTGCTCAGCACCAGCACCAGCACCAGCACCAGCACCAGCACCAGCACCAGCACCAGCACCAGCACCAGCACCAGCACCAGCACCAGCACCAGCACCAGCACCAGCACCAGCACCAGCACCAGCACCAGCACCAGCACCAGCACCAGCACCAGCACCAGCACCAGCACCAGCACCAGCACCAGCACCAGCACCAGCACCAGCACCAGCACCAGCACCAGCACCAGCACCAGCACCAGCACCAGCACCAGCACCAGCACCAGCACCAGCACCAGCACCAGCACCAGCACCAGCACCAGCACCAGCACCAGCACCAGCACCAGCACCAGCACCAGCACCAGCACCAGCACCAGCACCAGCACCAGCACCAGCACCAGCACCAGCACCAGCACCAGCACCAGCACCAGCACCAGCACCAGCACCAGCACCAGCACCAGCACCAGCACCAGCACCAGCACCAGCACCAGCACCAGCACCAGCACCAGCACCAGCACCAGCACCAGCACCAGCACCAGCACCAGCACCAGCACCAGCACCAGCACCAGCACCAGCACCAGCACCAGCACCAGCACCAGCACCAGCACCAGCACCAGCACCAGCACCACTCGGTGCAGCCCCCCGAGCAGCAGGCTTCCTGCACCTGCGAGGTGCCGGCCGGCTCCGGGCGCGACCGCAGCGCTACGCTGCTTCCCATCCCACCGGGAGGAGCAGAAGGATGCTCCTGATCCCGCGCGGCCCTTGCCTGGCGCTCAGGGGAGTGTTTAGGGCACGCAGGACGCTGCCAAGCACATCCACTGAATGCGAACAACATTTGGGAACAAACAGTCAACATAGTTCATTTTTCAGAACGAAACGTCTATTTTTTTTTTTTTCTAAATGACAGCGAAAAGTGCATATATTCAATTGTTTAAATAAAAATGTAAAAGCTAAGGTATTTCATTTTGGAAATAATTTCAAGTGAATTGAATTAGAATATCAAGACTTTTTTTTATAGTTGACAGAGTTTAATTTCATTCCATCTATATTCTTCCCGGCTATTTGTTCTCTAGAAATCAGGCCACATGCCCCGCTGCCTTCTGTTACTTGCCCATCAGCACAGCAGTATTTGCAAATGTAAATCACTTGTTGCCCAGGGAATACCGCAGCAGGGCACGATGTCCTTCTCTACTGAATTCCACCTGGTTTAGAAGATGTGCTATATTCTTTTTAATTTATACTCAAAACATCTAAATGTGGCTTTAGATAAATCATAGGCAACGTAGTAAATAACACTGATTGCCCATCTTGCCCGAAAGTGAAAATATTTTCCGTGAAAAAACGTTCTCAAGTTTTCTAGACTGGCTAATATCTTGCACAGAATCGAGTTGGCCATAAGGTGGCGGTGTTCTGCTGTTTCCCACACAGAGAAGCACATCGTTAAACACCAGTTTTGGAGATCTCTTAGAAGACAGGCATAATACAAATATTCATAAATGCCAGAGTTTGTGATTATAGCAGACAAATTATTTAGAAGAACTATCAGGGAGAAGAGCAGTACACCCATTAATAAAATATAGTCGGATATGTGGAAAGTGCTTTAGGAAATGCATGCGCTGGCACCTAACACTGTGTGAAAGTGCCTGGGTTCAAAGTGAAAGGCCGTCATCAGTGGGCAGAGCTCCTCTTCTGTCTTTCTGTAGAAGTATTTCTCTGATTACCCCTCCAGCAGCCCTGGAGACTGAACATCCCTGATATTTCAACATTTAAATCCCTACCTCTTAGGCTGGCTAATGAGAAAGCACCCCAGAGGCCCCGGTGCTTGCAGCGAAAGTGTCCTTGCCCCATCACTTGCCCCCATCCTCACTAATGAGAAGGTCAATGAGAACAAAATGCAAAAATCCTCCAGCTGTACCTGAGAGCACACATCCAACAGGTTTTATTTCTCCACGGCTTCCCCAGCCCCGGTGCAGAGCAGGGTACCAGGCCATGTGCAGGGCTGCCCCAGAGCCATCCTCCCCGCACAGGCCGTGCTTGGCAGACCACGACTGTCTGTGGGGAAATTAAATTTTTTTCAGACAAAGATCAAAATGCCTTGAGCACATTGTTAATGCGAGCAGTGAACAAGACCACCTTCTGCGACGAGAAATGACTTGAGGCTGGAGTGTGCAGCAGCGGGCTCATGCTGCACCATGAAGTTTTGGGAAACTAGAGAAGACGTTCATGATTTCCAGGGACAGGGCCTTCTGTGGCCCTTGCTTCAGGACCTAGGAGTAACAAGAGGGTGGGGGAGCCTAGCAAAATGCAGAAAACTCCGAAGCGTGTCTTGCTGGACAAGGAAAGTCATGAGGTGAAGGATTGTGGGGATAGATCCCTCCAGCCTGTTCACTGCAGGCCTGGCAGTCGCCTCCAAACAGCCTTGCCCATTTCCTATGTGTTGCCTGGGTTCACGGTGGCTTGCACTGCTTTTCTGAACATTCCTGGGGACTTTGACAGAATTTGGATGTTGTTAAAACCGTTTCTTGAAGCTTTACATCTCTGAGTAATAATGACCACAAAGATCAAATCGTTAGTGCATTGCCTTTAAAATCATGTTAGTTGTAAAACACAAGTGCTTTTTGTTCTATTGCTCTTGCAATATGACCCTACCTTGATTTTCTTTTGGTGTGGCACTCCTTTCCTGAACACTGAGGTTACAGTGCATGGGTACACTCCCAATTTTTATCGCATCCTAATTTTAGCCCAACTTTTATTGCATTAGTACATATGAAATGTGGCCTTGCCACAAAGCTGGCTGATGGTATCCTGCATGAGGAGCATTGCCAGCAGGTCAAGGAGGTGATCCTTGACACCTGGAGTACTACGTCCAGTTATAGGCTCCCTGGTACAAGAGAGACCTGGACTTTCTGGAATGAGTCCAATGAAGGGCTACGAAGATCATCAAGGGACTGGAGCACCTCACATATGAAAAGGCTGAGAGAGCTGGGACTGTTCAGTCTGAAGAGGAGTATCAGAGGGGATCTTATCAATATTTATAAATACCTGAAGGGAGGGTGTAAAAAAGATGGAGCCAGGCTCTTTTCAGTGGTGCCCAGTGCCACGAGGCCATGAGCACAAACTGGAACACAGGAGGTTCTATCTAAACACCAGGAAGCACTTCTGTAGTGTGCGGGTGATGGAGCACTGGCACAGGTTGCCCAGAGAGGCTGTGGAGTCTCCTCCTTGGAGATCTTCAAAAGCTGCCTGGATGTGGTCCTGGGCAGCCTGCTCTGGGTGTCCCTGCTTGAGCAGGGGTTGGACCTGATGGGCTCCAAAGGTCCCTGCCAACCTCAGCCATTCTGTGATTCTGTGTCAGGAAAATAAACTGGAGCATGAAGCCTTCTGGTTAGCTGCCCTGACAAGACTCAGCTCTGACTCGGAGCTGGAGCAGGAAAGCTGCAGGCACATACTGAAGTCAACAGAGGGCATCATGACTGCATAGAGTAATGAAGATCTGCGAGGATGTCTTTGAGAGAAGTACACATAAAAACCTAGATTTTTTTTTTTAATACTGAATATTTTGTTGCATTACAAATTGCATTTTTATACATGCTTATGCACATATGTATTCGTACACATACACATCAAGATGATCAAATCATCAATCTAGTCAGAGCATTACATTGACACTGACTTGGAAAAACAGAACTAAAAGATCTACCACTGCATCCAAGTGGTCAACATAAGTGTCCTGTACCTTGCAAGTCCATATTTAACAGAAAACACATTTTTCAGATGATTCCTCCCATCTTTGGTAAATCCTTTTGGTATACTTTTTTTTTTTTTTTTTTTTTTTTTTTTNTTTTTTTTTTTTTTTTGTGAGAATGAGCACCATGGCAGGGTAAAGTATATCCAGAAAGAAATGAGGGTGGCATTTTGTTTTACATCCTTGTTCAAAGCAGGGTACTGTACTGCTTTTTGCACTGTTCATCCTACTGCTCTGCTTAGAAAAGCTTCCTATCACTCAAGCATTAAAACAAGATGACTATGAAAGTGGTCAGGAAGCTACAGCAAGTCCATGACCACAGTGAGCTGCTCTGTTTGAGGTTCTGCACCAAGCAAAGAGATGACAATGTGTAGGCAATATGGGATAAACAGGAAGGAGGAAGGCAAGTGGGACAGAGCCAGATGCAAATAGCAGCATACCTCAGATTCACAGAAGAGGCAGGACAAGTGTCTTAAAAGCATATCAGGAGTCCTGGTATGTACTCTGTTCTGTAGGTATTTTACAACGATCTGTGGCTCCCAACTGCTTGCAGGAGAGTTAAGCGTTTGGGACATTCCCCTGCTAGCTGCAACTCGAGGGAGCACCCATAGGTGAGCAGTGGTCAGGGACACAGAAGTGCTGCATTTTGGGGTCAAAGAGGAGCTAGACAGTAGTCCCAGACCCCCCCAGAGAGCACCAGAGCTGAGTCTTCTGGCAGGACCACTTCAGGTTCTCTCACACCAGATGGTGCCTGCAGAAAAGTGCATCAGAACAAGCTGTAACTTTGACATACCTAAGGCCTCGTCACATACCGTGGTTAAACACCCAGCACTCTGCCCCTGACAGAGGCTGCAATCCAGCTGCCTCACCTGAGGGAGTGACTCTTCCTTGTATTTAAATGTTAGTCACCCAGTGAAGCCATCCTCCTAAAGCAAGTACCTAAATTCCCTGCATGGTCAGTGGGTGACTTTGAAAATAAGTCCCCAGGAGAGGCTGTCTGCCTATCTTATGTGCATGCACTAGGGCCAACATGACCTTCCTTGGGGCCTTCAAGGATTCCTGCCTCTGCTTTTATCATACAGGAGAAGTGAGCGATCAAGGCAGGACTAGTCTCACCTCACTGCATCTGTCACGAAGTCAGACATCTGGTTTGGCAGGTCTGATAGAAAGCTGGTCTTCTGGGCTCCTATGGGAGGTGCAGAAAGGCTTGCAGATTGAGAGTGTTATTCACCTTATCCCAAGATGGGTGTCAAGGATTGTCCTGCTAAGGTTGACCGTAGCAGTGCTGTCTGCTGAACAGAGGGAATGCAGGTCACCTACGTTAAACAGTTAACTTTGAGGTAGACAAAGCTGGTGAGAAAAAACTCACCCCATTTAAGAAAGATTGCACACAACGGTGATGCTGCCCCGCAAAGGAAGCAGAGACGATGCCAATCTTCAGCCACCAGTTTGTTTAACTTTAGCAGGTCTGTGCTTCAGATAGAAAGTGAGAGCTCTGTCCCTGAAGTCCTTCTCTCTGATTTCTTTCCACCTGACTTCCTCTTGGGGATTAATTATTTTGCAATACCAGTGAATAGCTTGTCATATCAGTAACTCAGTGTACCTTGTAAAATTCTGTTCCCTGCACATTACTCATTTCTGAAAATTGGTGAACTGATAGCTATGAGAGAAGATTACAGATGAGGCCAGATGCACCTTTGCCTGAACATGGGAAAAAGTCTGTGTTATTTCTATTAGGTTATGTAGAAGAAAAAAATTATTCTCTGCAGGATAAAATTGTGCAATGGCCATAATTCATTTTTTTTTTAAATGTGAATGAGGATAGGATTATACATTAGTGATGTTTTCCATTTCTTATGCTCCATTTTTCTTTGCCCATTTAAACTTCTTAATAGACATTTATACCAGAGCTGATCATAAAATGCCAGTTAGTTTTTATATTAAAAAAAAAAAAAGAAGTGCTTTCATGTGTTTTAATCTTCCATTCAATTTTTCAGGTTTTTAATAAAAAATCAAAGCCAAAACCAGAAGTAATTTGTATTTTTAAGTACCTGCAAATTTCATTAATTTTATCACTGATGGAAAACATGTAAATTTAAACTAAGGTGGAAAGTTTCCACACAAGTTTTCACATTAACAAGAAATCTCACTTTTGTGCCAAAACATGTCCATTAAAAATGCAGTGACTATCCACTTCATTTCATTTTCTTTGATTCCAAATGCTCTGGCAAACATGGTAATTAAAATAAATATAAAACCTAAATAACAAGGTGATTAGCTTGCAGATGCCCTTCAAGAGATATATATTACATCAAGGAAATGGCACGCTTCTACTCAGGGAATGGGCTTTCTAATGCTCTGCTCTCCCAGTTCTTTTAATCCACAGAGCAAAGAGATTTTACGATTCACAGGAAATTTTACACCAGGAGTCAGGGGCATTTTCTACGTTCAAAGAGAAAATCTTTGAAGTAATAAATTCCCATTGTTAGATCATCTTTCCTTTATGAAAGTCAAAGTTCTTCCTGAAGCACAATATTATCGTTCAGCTTGGGGCTTTCTAAGTGATAACAGTGTGATAAACAAAGCACATTTCCTGCACCTAAGATCATCACGGCATTAACATTCTAAGCGTTGTATTATACGTGGACAGGAGAAAGCCTTGATCTAGCACAGCAAATCAACAGATACTGAAAATCAAGGTACATGCACTGCGCTAACCTGCAGTTCGCCCTTTAAGAACCATAATTGATATAGATTAGCTATATTAACATTGCTGTTTGTTTGTCATACTGTGTACCAGTCTGTTAATACAGTACATTATAACATTTATAACAAAGTCGTGGACCTGGGAGGCACTAACCCTTCACTACAGTGGAGGCTGGGCTCCAGCTGCTGAGAAAGCAGCTCTGGAGAAAAGAGTCTGGGGGTCCTGGTGGACACCACGTTGACCACAAGCCAACAGTGTGCCCTGGCAACAGAGAAGGCCAACAGCCTCCTGGGCTGCATTAGCAAAGGCGTAGCCAGCAGGTCAAGAAAGCTGAATATTTCCCTCTGTTTGGTGCTTGTGGGACTACATCTACAGGACTGTGTCCAGTTTTGGCTCCCCACTACAAGAAAACATGGTGACAGAGGCAAGTGGCACACGGCAAATTCCTATTAAGATATTAGGCAAAAATACTCACCCTAAAGGTGGTCACACACTGGAAAAGGGGACCAGAGAGTCTGTGGGGCCTCCATCCTTGGAGGTATCCAGAATTCACCTGGACAAGGCCCTTGGCCTTGTTCTTCCTGGCCCTGCCTAGGCCACCTGGACCAGATGACCTCCACAGGTTCCTTCCAACCTCTACCACTCCACAATTCTATGTTTGGATACAAATTTTCTACTACATTATCATAAACCCGTAGCAAACCCTCTCAAATGACTTAATTTATACCTACTTAAAGGAAAACAAGTTTGGGACCTTAATGGGAGCAGTGCTGAGAAAATACCTAACAATTCAACGCCATAAGATGCAAAGCATCTCCTGAAACATCCCGGCTGCCAACAGACTTAAACTGACTTTAAACTGACTTAAAAACTGACTTAAAACTGACTTTAAACTGACTTTAAACTGACTTAAATGGGGATGCAGATAGGACTGTATTCAACACTGAGCAGAGTTTGGTTCTGGTTACATATGGCTTTATTGCAAATGCAGGAATACTAAGCGAAGGTAGAAATGGAGGTGAGTATTGTACCCTTGTTCTGGGCACCTGCCCAGCTGTCCCCAAGGTTATCTAACCTGCTCTTTAGAAGCTCCAAGAAGGAGATTTCACAACACTGTTGACTGCCTATTCCTCGCCTCTAGTATTGTTATCATTGGAAAGTTTCACCTCTACCATAGAACTACCCCCAGCTGGTTACCCTATCAAAGAGAATGTTTTATCAGTTTGATACAATTTGTTCTTTAAAAATATGTGTTTGTAGTTGCTTATCTCTTTATTACCTTCAAGGTGCTGAAACATACATAAAATTGTTGAAGTAGTCTAGAATTCCCTTGTTTCTTCTTTCTCCTTCTGTTAAAAATGAAGTAAGTCCTTTTGCACTCTGCAAGACCCCCACCATCCCATCCTTCTCCAGGTCTCAGAAGACAGCCAAAGGTTCCTTCTCTGATTCTTTAAGTAGTCTAGGGTGAATTCCAGCAAGTCTTGCCAACCTGTGGGCCTTTACCTGCAGTCTGTAAGCAAAAGTCTATACACAAAAACTTTATATATACATCTTATATTTATTGTTAGGATACAGAGAATAAAGAAAATGTTCAATAACATTTAGGCCGTCTAGAATGATACATGACTAGTCTTTGCACTAAGGTTGGTGTTTCAACACTAAAGAAATGTAATTTTGCAGGTAGTAAGACAATGTCAAGCCAAATGCTGCCTAAAACTACTTGTACATAAGCATAAGAAAAGGAAGGAGAGGAAAAAAGACACATAGCAAAAGTGAGGGATAGAATTAATAAAAACAGCACGACTTGTATTACAAAGTAAACAAGCACAGACACAAAAGCTACCTCCACTGTAACAGGTAGCACATACAAACAGGAGTGGATCTGTAGAGCAAAGCAGTTGGTGCTAAGGTCCTGAAAGCCACATTTCAGTTCTGTTTGTTTTATTTTGGACTAGCTGTAGCTTGGCTTTGTTGAATGTCCCTCTGTGGCAGCCCCTGAACACACCCCTGGAGCACTTTTTCATGTTTGTTCCCATCCATAGAAAGCTGGTTCCTGTGGTCCAAGGCTGCTCCACCATGCAACCCAAAGAAGAGGAAGGGGAGGTGATCAAGAGATTTGCTATGAAAGTGAGCTTGTGTTCTGAGCCAACACCCTAGTATAGATGCTCCCAATGAGACTGTGCAGAAGAAGGCTACAGTTGATCAAATAATATAAATATATGGCAGAAAATTTGGAAATTACACTGCAAGAGAAGAGACAATTTAGAGAGAGAATCAAAATCATGTATTAGCTTACGACCACCACTTTTAAAAACTGCACACATGGCAGACAAGATGATCCTCATAGATTACTCATACTGATGCAACAAATGGAAAGACCAACAATAAATGCTTAATTCTTCTAAAGTGGCCACAGGGCTATCTTTAGAAGTTTACTAGATAACTAATGTTAATTATTATACCTCCCCAGGCAGCCTTAATAAACATCAAACTCAAAAATGTAAACTTCACCTTCTATTCTGTTGCACATCTTAACACAAGGTCTCATTGTCATTAACCTATTAACATGGAGATGGGCTAGGAGCTGTCTGGAAAGTTATTTTTCCCCCTATTTATCCTGTCTGGCTTCCAGTGCAGTCAGTTCTGTGATGGCAGGAGCTATGAGGTGGAGGCAGGTCCCAGCCCTATGGCAGGAGAAGACCCTGGACATGCACTTTGGGTACTGCATGCACCTGCCTGCAGCGGGGCTGTGCTCCCTTCTGGAGGCTTAGTTTGCCCCATTCTAGCGCAAAATATCAAGCACTGTTGTCTGTCACTCTAAATTGTATCCTGAAATGCGCTTTGTGTGCTGGAGTTCATACCAATCACTTTTCCTAATCCTGACACTGGAGGACACCAGCACAAATGTGCTTCTGCTGACACTCCTGGACCCAGACATTCAGGAGCCGAGACGGACCTTCAGTGCTACCCCAGGACCTCTTCAGAAGGGAAATCTCCTTGCATCCAGGTTCATGAACTTGCAGGCAACTTTTCAGCACTGGGTGAAGGCTAAAGTGAACCAGGGAGTCTGTAAGATTAAAAAATACAAAACAAAAACAAAAACAAAAACAAAAACAAAACAAAACAAAAAAAACAACTAATAGAAGAACCCCAGAGCTGGAGAGCAGAAAAGAGGACGTGCAGGAGCTTTTATTCAACTAGGTGCAAGTCGGATTGGAGTGTTTTCTGTTATCAGCATATAAATTAACCAGTTTTAGCCAGTTCAGGTATGTCTACGTGAGTGGGAGTGAAGTGCAGCCATACCCCTAAACATTGCTTCAGGGTGGTGGGAGTGTCTGGATCAGCTCAGCAAGGCTTGGCTTCTTTGGGAAGAGGATATCTGTGGATCTCCAAGGCTGGTTTAAAGATGCACCTAGAAAGGTAATGCCCTGCTAGGTCATCAGATGCTCCAACATCCCAAAATCACAAAGCAGTAACCTAAAGTACATTGTCAGCAGCTGTGAGGAATCCAGATCTGATTCTTTTGCAGGTATAAGGAATATTCATTTCAGAGATTTTCTCTCCCTCTGAGGGATGCGCTGCTTTTCCCTGCAGGGCCCAGGTGGCAGCTTTGTCCTGCTCATGTGCTGCCAGGATTTGCTGTGCCTGTAGCTCTGTGGCTTAGGAGCAAAGCCATGGACGCAGCTGAATCAGGGTCTGAGTGAACAGCAGCGAGTGAACTCACTTGGAATGAGTGAACAGCATTGGGAACTTGGCACTGGAACAGGTTGCCCAGAGAAGCTGTGGATACCACATCCATGGAAGTGCTCAAGGCCAGGTTGGATGGGGCTTTGGGCAATCTGGTCTAGTGGAAGGTGTCTCTGCCCATGGCAGGGGGGTTGGAACTGGATGGTCTTTAAGGTCCCTTCCAACTCAAACCATTCTATGATTCTATGATTAAACAGAGAACATGGAGGACAACAGAGGACATGTTGTCACTTCTACACATACTTCTGGTTTTATGGTACTCTCTTAATGCCCTTATTCATACAACTTGGGTATCTTTAGACATTGATTCAGCAACGCGCTAGAACATGAGTTAAAATCCATTTCTTTTCTCTATAAGTTTGTTCTAGAGAGACATTTTCTTGGTTCACCAGAGATATTACTACATTCATTTCTCTTGCAGAAGAAACCATCTGAGCCAACTTACCTCTTGGTGCATTTAGGACTAAATTCAGAGTAACTATGCTGTAGTTCAACTCCAATTTCTCCAAGCCCATGGTTCAAACACATTTATTCTTCCCAACTCTAAAACATCTTTTCTTCCTTCAGAGAGAGCTGGGGGAACTTGAAAACACCCGAAGGCACTGGGGTTTGGGGAGGATTGGGACCATGTACTGTGCACTCCGTTATCACCACAAAGCCCACTCACAATGCTCTTAGGGAAAACCTAGTTGCAGAGATTAATTTCAAAGCTTTTGCTTTGCTGTTGCTCCTCTGACCTGATCTATGCTGTAAAATTATGGACTGGCTATGCCAAAGGGAGATCTAGTAGGTTTACTTGGAGAATTGTATGTTAATGGGAAATGTAACTAAAATTGCAGCATAGACTCACAGTGTCTGTCACTGGTAGTTGCCAAGTTTCCACTCATCTTTCCCCACTTCTTACTGTTCCTTTTGTATCTGTTCCTTAATCGAATGACACATTAGTACCTTTGCAGCAGGACAAAGTACACACCAGCACTGCACAACACAGGTGTCAGGGTGCTGGAGAGGGGAGCAGGACCTCCCCATTAGCACCCCCACCCTCTTAGCTCAGCCCAGCTCACTTGACACCAACCTGAGTGGTGCAGTTGACACTGTAGAGGGAAGGGATGTCATCCAGAGGGACCCTGATGGGCTTGAGGAGTGGGCCATCATGAAGTTCAACGAGGCCAAGTGCAGGGTCCTGCACCTGGATCAAAGCAATCCCAAACATCAGTAGAGATCCCAAACATTAGTACAGGTCTCCCACATCTGGAAGACTCCTCTGGAGCGCCTCTGCAGTCAGTGGGAGTGACAGATATTCACAAGGAACAATTCAGAAACCTCCTGTTGGCAGCCACCATAGGAAGATGGGCTAATCACACCCTGGAATTGCCCATCTCTCATAAAGAGAGCTGAGGGTGATCAGCTCAGCTATGGGCATCCACACAAGCCTTCTTCCATGAGCCACCCAATCCGTCTCCAATGGAGACCTGCATCTCCATCTGGAAGAAGCCAGGATCCTGTGGGACACAGTCATGAAATCCTGCAGTTAATGTCTATATCCAATACATATGCAGATAAGAAACCTGCACTCTGTCATGTCCTAATTTGGGCTGCTTTACTTTGCAATCTTAATAGTTTTCTTCAGCTTGTATTGGTTCCTGGGCTTTTTTAAAAAGTGATAACAATAAATCAGACGACACAATATCTGTCTTCATTTTGGTCCCATCTCAGCAAGTCTGCACCCTCAAGGCCCACTCCATGGAGATAGTGGGGTATGCTGGAGTGTCAGCAAGCAGCTGTGGATATTTCACAGATAAAAGCTAGCAGAAAAGGAACGTGTTCTTCTTAATCCTATTCTAAGAAAAGTCTGAATCATTTGGACTGAAACCACCCAAGAATTCATCCTGAAGCAGATTTAACACATGGGCGTTCAATACACAGACCTGAAGCTCAGCATGGAGCACTGCAGCTGCAAAGTAGAGCAGTCAGTAGTCTCTTGTTAAATTCCGGTTAGATTATTGGCCTCAGTGATATTGTATGAGTTTCACCTTGAGTTGGACACTAACAGAGAGAGCATTTCCTTTATCAGTTTTGAATTTGTTTCTCTCTGGTTTCATTTCGCACCTTTTTTGTCTTGTTTGGAGATCAGGAACCACTCAGAGCCTTTGCCACAGAGATACGTGTGTCATTTGTATAGCTGCATTCTTGACATATTTGCTGGAGTGCAGTCACATTAATGTCTAACAGACTAATATCAAATACCCGTAATGCCCCTTACAGACCTCCCAAACAACCTCAAGCACAGTTATTGTAATTCTGGAATTCCTGCTGGTGGCCTAATTGATCACTAACATGGATTAAAGAGATGTTGTTGGGAAACAATTAAAGACGACATCTGATGAGACATCCTTGTGGGTGGCAGCACATGAACAATAGCACCTGAACACCCAGGTCACATAGCTGAGGCACAACCACCCAGGCAAGGACATGGCTGCCCGCCCTGTATGAGCAAGTTGGTCATGGAGCAAATCAGTGCAGACTCCTAAGGGGCACGGTGGCGATTTTGAGCTGGTTGGTGGTGAGAGAGAAGAAAAACCATGTCAGTAATTCAGCCCCGCTCTGATCACAACACAAGAGCAGTAGCTCCACCAGCAAAATCCTGGTTCTGCTTTTCACAACCTGCTCCCTACCTGAAGGAAGGAGCAGATTTCTAGGTCGGTGTTTTTCAACCCAGAGATCTAGGACCTAGAATTGTCTCAAGGACTAGCCATGGACTCAAAGCAGGAGTGAGAAGGAAGTAATCATGGTATTTTTCTCTTTAAAATAATCCACGGCCTGGTCAGGCAACTGCCAGCCAGTGTCCATGACCTCTAGTTGCTGGTCACTGCAGCAGAAAAAAGAACAAACCTTCAAGCTTTCTATGTAGCTCTCAGAAGTCTTCCCCCAGTCAAGGCTATTTTTATTCCAGAACAAAGAAGAATATCGATTGCTATGACCTAATATCTGCCTCTAACAAAAACTGCATTGGGCTGTCTTGGCTGTCACAAGAGAAGATGTCCTTGCAAAAGAAGCTTCCAAAATATCTATCAGTAAAACAGCCTTTGATGTGACACTGAGTAATTTTTCCATGTCTCAGTTTCTTTTAAGTAAAACAAATATCGTATTTTTATCTACTATGGAAGACTGTTATAAAGTCACATTAATAGTCATAAAGCAATTCAAGATTCTTGAATGGAAGGTCCTAAAAATGGCAAGTGATATTATATCATTAATGCCTTAATAATGAGATACCTCAGGTAATGTTTAACTTTGGAATGAAACAGTAGTAATAAAAATGACACTTAGACAAGCATTAATTGTTCTTCTAATCAAAATACTGTTCCTCTAATAGAACTATTATCTTCTAAAAATTGGATTGATTCAATAAAAGGTGTATTTACAAACACTTTATCTTTAGGGTGTAAAAGTTATCAACATATGTTTATGTTAATAAATTATGCTTGAGTAAAAATTATACCTTGAGTTGTTTTCCCGATGCTAACAGCAATATAAGATTTCAATAGCATTTCATACGCTTTATTTTTAGACTGTCAAAACAAATTATTATCTATATATGAATATCAACATCATAAAATATCAACATATATAAAAAGAATATTTTATAGCTGTCAGAAGAGCCCCAGCTCATTTTTGTATATGATCAGGCCAGCCTAATGCTTGTGTTTGCATTGCTGTTAATATTCATTCATGTTTGGTTTGGAATTGTTATTAGTATTCATTTGTGTTTTCAAAAATGTACACAAGGAGTCTGGCATAGATAGGTAGATGTCTAGGAAGTGAGGAGAGAGCTTTCCTTACTGATTCTCAAGAAAATAAGTTTTTACTTGTTTTACCCAATCAGGAACAGGGGGCCTGGGATATTTGTCCTCAATCTTTTCTGGTGAAGATTTATCTGCTAATTTGTCAGTGTCTTAAGGAGACATCCACTACCCAGCACGTCATTTAGTCTTTTTATGCATTTTGCTTTTACCTTGTTCCTCAGCCACAAACATGATACTCTCTCACCCTCTCCACCCTGCCTTCAAAATACTAAAACTATCCAAGCTTTTCTTGCCTAATGTGAACACAACACACATGAAGTTGTAGGATGGCAGGGATGGACTTCCACAACCATTTATGATCTTAGTGCTCCATCAAATTTGCTCTCCTCAGTTGAGTCCCTGGTCCCCAGTGCTACTCTCCCTGCTCCCTAATCAATGTAACGAAGGCAAACAGGTGAAAGCCACAGTACAGCATGTGATGGGTTTCCTGTTCGCACACCAGGACTCCTTCCTGACACAACTCTCCTTACTCCCCTGGGACAGGTCAGCCAGGCTGATGGGGCACTGAGACATATCTCTAAAGAAGTTATGGGTATGAATTAACTCTTCACCTTGGTACAATTGGAGTTCTCCTTTCGGGACTGTAGTGATTGGCCTGTTTGCCCCAAGTAAAACAATCTAAAAGTGGAAGGTGGGAGGTCTATCTGAAACTACTCTGCCACCTAGGGAAAAAAAAAAAAAGAAAAAAGCAAGAAGCCCCAGAACATCTCTGAGGAGAGAGAACGCATCCTGATCCTTGCAGAGCCCTGAAGAACAGAATCAATACAACATATGTCATTTAGGCCATCCTTCCACCCTGCTACTTGAAGATAAGGGAAGCTTTAATTTCATACACCAGAAGGATCTCTGTTTTGTGTGCATGCACATCTGCCTTGCACAGAGATGAAGGTGTGTGTAAACAGTGAACAATGGGTTGCCAAAGCTCATGTGTGACAGCTCCACCAGAAGCTCTGCTCCCTACCTCCTGCAAGGGTTGACCTGCTTACATAACCCTGCTTAATCACAAACACTTGCCACGGCTTCTGGAATAAGAGTCAAAAGATTGAGTTTAAATATTAACAAAATGCTCTGTGGGACACAAGGCAGTCAAGGCTGAGCAGGATCTTCTGCAGTTGGGTTGCACCAGTTTCAAAAAATCTTAGGTTTCAGTTGCCTCCTCATGTATACACAGTAAAATTTCTTTTTCCAACACTAGTCAGTTGACATGAGAAGACATGATCTGTTGACCTTAAGAAATGCATTTTTACTTCATTTTGTTAAATTAAGCCAAGAATAGTCTCTTTTCAACCCAGAATGAATGCTCAGCACTTCCTGCTTCCCTGCACCATTCCACAGGAGCACCTATAACTTCAAACCCCATCTAAGGTGGGAGGAAAATGGGAGGAGGGTGGCTTAACAGGAGGAGGAGGAGGACAGGAAGCAGGGTGGTGGGGACATCTCTCTGCTCCTCCTCACTGGTGGGACTGACTTCGGAGCCTGCTGAAGGAGCCTTACAGGAAGGTGGCCCAGCTGCAGAGCTGGCTATCACAGGACTCCAAAGGGGCTGATGCCATGGTGAGTCTCTGGATGTGGGATCACAAAAATGGTGTTTCAGTTTTTGGTATGTCTCATTATAAAGAGCCGTGCTTTAACCAAACATTGAAAGGCAAACCAAAACCAGTTGCTTAAGAGTAACTGAAACTTGGCTTCGGGTGGATGACAATTGCCCTAGAAACTTTAGGAACATCTTAAAGTGCTCAAGAAAGGCAGAAGGATTCTTGTAGAGGTGGATACCCTTTTGAGAAAGCCTCACTTTACATCCAAGAGAGAAGACAGAAAGATTTTTGGACTTGCCACCACTGACTGCAGAAGGTCTCTCTTCCTGCGGGCAGGCTGACCTAGACCCCATCAGGACCCAGGCTGGTCTGGATGATGCAGCCTTTTCAACCCAAACTGCAGCAGCTCACCACTCATTAGAATATCACAAGCCACATGCAAAAGTTCGTGTACATCATTTATTTATTGTGATTGCTAATTAGGAGTTGGCAACAATGCGAACAACAGCAACACACTATATCTTGCATCTTACAGCTCAGATGACAATCCATGTGCACCTTCTCCTGATGGTGAATGACTGCCATCCAAAAGGAATTGCAGTCTGACTCCTCAGTGCCATTTAAAACAGGGTCTGAGTATGGAGTTCAGAAAATATAGAGCTGGACTGGCTAGAAAAAAAAAAAAACAGAATGATTTAACAAAATGAAGGAATATACAGACATTCGTGTGGTTGTTTTTCCACGGGCACATCACAGGACAGGATAGTTAATCAGGGCTTGTACTGATAGTGACATTAGACAACATACTCGCATTTATCAGAGGTACTTATATACATGTTTTTTTACTTTAGGCCCATCCTGAGTCATAAATGAAAAGGTCTTTCCAGAGGACCTTGGAAATTATTACATCATACAAGTGCAGACGATAATTGAAAGGTAATTAAAGCTTTTGATCATAAAGGCAGCTAATAAAAAGAATGCAAATACTTTAATGTATTTTTTTCATGAAAGCCACTATCATATAAAAAGCTACAACTATATATAAAATGATGAATCTCCAAAAGTTAGTTATAATTAATGCCTTTATAAGGGATATGACTGAAAGGGGTAAGGGATATGACATGAGTGAGGCATTTCCTTAAACTCTGGCACTATATAATGTTTCAGGATTGAGCTTTAAGCCTCAGAAAACCATGGGTTTATGGCATTACAAAGAGCAGGCATTCAATTTCCAGTGCCAGACAGATCTGATGACCCAAACATACTCACTCCAAGCACATAGTCTGTGTAACATTTTTTTATGCAACCATCCTGGGAAAGGAGGCAGGGAAGATATTCTGAAGATATGAAGGAGAGTCTGAAAATGACTGATTGGTTTTCTGACCTTTCTTTGGAGGATCACCTCCCAGACCTTCAGCTGTAGGTTTCTAGATGGTTTAAACAGTTTTCCCCACCTCCCTTTGCCCAGTGTGTACAACCACCCAGTTGTGCTTATGGTGGCTCCCAGGTGCCATTGGCCCCATCCCAAGGAGCATTTGCTTTCTCATCCTTGAGGGGAGAGCCCTGCTGGAAATCCTGTTCTATTTTATGCTCCTTCTGTCTGCTGTAAGTTCCCTTCTTTGTAGACCTTACTAGCTGGGCTCCCCTTTCTCGATCTATTTACCAATCCCCAAATGCTTGTTCTTAAGGGACTTGTATCCAGGATTACAGTTACTTTTCCCAGGCCCTATGCTGCCCTTCAGGTAGGCAGATCCATTTCTTACTGCCTTATTTTCAGGTCCTTTTGCAAGAAGCTCAGTGTGGGGCAGATTCCCATTTAAGTTTCATCCCAAAGACACGTCTCCCACAGGCCACCACTCCGAGACCCATCGGTGACTCAGTGGGAATGATGCCAGCTATTGAGAAAGAAGATAATTTCCTGGAGCAATTATCTTTTCTGAGACGGCCTTGATCCTAAAGTGATTAGACCCATTATTTTTAGCTTGTTCAATCTGGCATGGTTTCAACTTGAAGCAGTCTGGCCAAGAGTGAAGGGGAGTGCCGGCTCGATCAGCAGGCGTGGTAGCCAGGGTCTGCTCCCACAAGCTGCTGCAAAAGAAAGTGCCACCACCCCCAGACACGAGGGTTTTCCTGGCGCACAGGTAGTGTTGCTGCTGAAGCCTGCTGGTTACAAAATGGCTTGCACACATGGCTTTGAGATTTGCTCCTCCACATACTTGCGTCCCAGCTGGAGGAAGCACAGCTCTTCTAATCAAACAGGCTGCAGATATGAATGGCGATAGGGGGCCAGTGTGGGATCCAAAGGCAGCTACTGGCCTGATTACAGCCATGAGTGGATGAGCTTTCCTTCAGGCTTGGCACAGGGAGCAGATAAGCCTCTTCTAGTAGTGAAAAAACAGCTAAAAATAAAAGCTTGAAACCGTAAGGCTGTATGCTGGTCACACGGCTGAGCCATGTGAACTGCGAGGTTTGTTGTTGTACAAGTAGGGGCCAAAATACCAACTGCAAACATCACGCAGCGGGGGAAGAAGCTCAAACAACTTGGAGAGGCTGCGGACGAGCCCAGCAGTCCCAGCTCGGGGACAGTGAGCACAGCAGTACAGGCACTGCCACCTGCGCTGCGCTCCTGCTGCGTTCAGGGAGCCCAAGGTGGGCTTTGCAACTTGTAAATAAAAAGGGTTCTTCCAGGAACGGGGCTGGTATGTGCCACTGAGTCCTCCTCACGGCAGAAACAGCCCCAAGCCCCAGCTGAGCGCTCAAGCCAAAGCAATGAAAGCAGAGGTGGCTGATCATCGCCCGTGTCTTCTTCCATCCTCTGTGTTGGGACCTGAATTGCTTTCAGAAAATGTAACAGCAAACCACAAAAACAAAATACTCCCTTTGAGCGGTGTTAGACATAATATCATTTCACTGTATGGGGTATTTTTTGATTTTTTTATTACGAGAAAATGCCATTCTTGTAAACCGCCTCAAATACATAGTGCTAATAAGGAGTGCTATGGCTGTAGTTATCTCATAAGCTTGAATTTAAACTTTCCTACTTCTGCCTTCTCCCCGGCAGACAGTACACCAGGTCAGGCCACCTGCTGATCTGGATGAAGATACATTATCATTTCCACGCATCCGTCTGCAAACAAGCAGACAGGAAGGATATTTAGGGCTATGAATGCAACAGAGGATGAACAAAATGTTTAATTTCTGCTTGCAGCTGAACTCAGCCCTTGAATTTTATCTTTAATTTGCCCTTCACATATTTACTATAGTAGTTATTTTAAAATATATTTAATACCTTACTTAATATATTTAAATATATGTTAATTATTTTTAAAGTATGCAGTCTGTATATGATATAGGCCTCACCTTTGAAGAAATTAAAATTTGCTAGTAATAACCTAAAAATTTAATCTAAATTCCTTCAATATGTGGTCTTTGAACCTACTAGTCACTGCGTTACTTCTAAAGGTCTCTGTAGCACCAGTAAGAAAAGCAGGCTTCCATATGCTATATGGCAACATATAGCTGGGAGACTTGTTTGGAAGTGTTTATGAGCCCACACAGGGAAAAAGTTAAAAACTGTACCTGCAAATGTTATCCAATTCACTGTTTAAAACTATAGTATCAGGAAATAAAAAAAAAAAAAAAAAAAAGAATTTCAGTGACAGTTCATTGCAATATAGAAACTGGAAGTTCATCTCCTAATAATTACCAAAATAGTCAAGGATCTGAGGTTCCTTAAATAATCTGCAACTATGCTGACATACAATCAAAATACAAAATACTCCATGTCCCGTGACTACACAGTTTGTGCAATCCCTGGGGAAGAACAAGCTGGTAATAAAGGTGAGTTCAGGTTAAAATTTCCAAATCCAGATGTGATTTCAAACGGTTATAAAGAGTGGGGATGTACACACCTGAATAGCGCTTGAACAAACACGTGGCGAATAACTTGGGTGATGGTGGAGGGGAAGCGTAGACCCCAGACCAGGGACTGCAGAAGTACTGCAGTGAGGTACTGGAGGTAGGTATGGACCCCTTCAATGGGAAGGCACTGTTGGTATACAGACCCCTTTCAAAATACCACATGTGATGTGATTCTTTCTTTCACAGAGTATATCTTTTGAAGACTGAGAGGCTTGCAGCTGGAAATGGCGGTGCAGTCAGGGTTTGTGACACACACCGGTGGTAAACGTGAAGCACCACAACAGGCATGCTCATAAGCTCATCTCTTCCTAGAGCTTAGCTAGGTGAGCCCCTCTGCTAGGTGAACACAGCTTTGTTGCTCCATGAGCAAAGCCCCAGATCATTTCATTTTGCACATTCTTGCAAAACAAGCTGAAGCTGATAGGAATCCAAGCACTGATAAGACACCTGGAGAAATATTGGGAAATACATTCTTCCATGTCACTGTTACCTGAGGGAAACCTCAGGCTCAATTCACAACGTTTAAGGAATGGCACAGTCTAAAGTATCTGGAGATAATGGAGTATTTTATTGCACTGCTATCTGCAAAGGTACGCCACATAGGGAGACCTAGAGCACAGACATAAATGATAAAAAGGAGTTGTTTCTGACTTAATGTTTGAGTATATTCAAATGTTCCCCCAGCTTCATAGAAATGTCTAGTGCATATTTATTTGTTTACATTATTTTTAAAACTACCTTTAAGGTTGTTTCAAAATGGATAAGCAGCTAAATGTGTGCTCTGCTGGACTTTAAAGAGGAAATCGGAAACAGCATTCAGGGCTAGCTTGGGAAATAAAGCACCAGCACCTGTTTGGAGAAGTTGCTTGTCATACTCTGTCCTCCACAGCTGCGCTGCCAGGCAGCATTTGGGGCATTTGTGATTACTGTTTGGTGCTGGGTTTGTTTTCATGCCAGTTTGACGTTGCTCTTATTTTACAGAAACTATTTGGGGTTAGTGATTGAAATGCAGGTGACTGTTGATGTGGTCTTCAAGGATTAGTATCCTGACTGACCTCTGGGGAGGCACGAACTGGGCTGAAGTCACAGACATGGCTTGAGGGCAGAGTCATGGACAAATGGTTCAGCAGTAGTGATGGGTGGACAAATGGGCCTTTTCTTGCCCAGGAGTGCTGGGATGGGGACACTGACACAAGCATCAGGCCCCATCCAACCTTGCACATGCAACAGCTCCTGAGCTGCAGCTGACCAAGTCCAAGCAAGACAGGAATAAACTATTCCTCCTTCTGCCACCTGCTCCTGCATGCCAGGATGGAGAGACCTCTAATGAAACCCAGTCCCTATCTGTCAGGACTTCCCCACATTAGCATGGTATTTGCACAACGGACTTGCACAATCTCAGCCGGAAAGGGCTGTGGTGTAAAGCCACCAGCAGCCAACACCATGGGCTCCGAGAGATGGGCTATACGTAGCTGCTGTATGCAAGTCTGAGGAGGACAGGACCCGATGCGATGCCCCTCCCTTAGCCTGGGGGAGTGCAGGATGTTTTTAGACTATAATGTGGCTGAAAACCCCTTGCAACAGGTATCCCACAAGCACATATTAGAGCAGCTGCTCTTGGAGCCAGCAGGGATAGGGTGGAGAGGCACGGCTGAGCCTCCTGCTCCAGCATGGCACAAGCAGGGCTATCTACACCTGCACTTTATTTTCAGATATCTGAACACTCATTACTCTCTGTGTTACTTATACTCCATGTGTACGCAGCAGTAGAGTGATAACTTCTCTACCAAAGGAGAGCACACGTCCGGCTGTGAGGCTGCAGATTCCCTGACTCACCCTTCATCATCAGGAGAAGCTCTGCAGGGCTCTGTAATTGTGCAGCCTCCCAGTGCTGTGATTCTCAGCCCAGTCAAATCTCAAATAATGTGCTGCTATATTCAGGCAAAGTGTTAAAATATGGTTAAATGCTGAATTAACAAGTCTAATTTAGTTGATTGCCTCTGATGCAAGAGAACTCTTAAGAGATTGATCTGCTTCATGCAATCAAGAGACAGCTTCAAATAAAAACAATGGAACTACTTTTGCCTTCAGCAAAATACAGAAAGTTCTTCAGAGAGAAAATAACGTTAATATTGGACTAAAATATGACTTTTACCTTGAAGAATGAGGCCCAATTTTTAATGTTGACATAGGAGGATGACAAAACTCTCCCTGCTCTGAAAAGCAACGTGCAGGATTTTGTGTTTGTGCTCTTTATGGTATGAAGTCATCATAAAAACAACCATAATCCAGGCCAAGATTGCTGGCTTTCAGGACACAATAACTCTTCAGTACATAATAAAAGAGAATTAAAATACAGAAGTGTTATAAAAGAAATATGAATTAAAATGAGAGGGATGTGAATATGGTACCAACCCTTCCACTAGAAATTTCCAGCTGCTCTACACAAAATGCTCCGTAAGCACTGGGTGCTCCTGCTTATTGTGTGCTCTTCAGAAAGGAGTGATAGCTTTCTATGACCTGTGTCCTACCAGGGTACTACCTCTTCCAGAGACACTGGCCAAAATTCAGAACCTCTTCTTCTGTAAGTCTCAATAAATGAGAGCAATCCAGAAATATCTATGTTAATGGAACTGACCTTCTCTTCCTGCCCAACCTAACTACCTTTTCCAAACTTATATTGACTGCCTGACACTTGCTTCTTAATTGAAATTTACTCATCCTCACCCCATTTCATGCATCACCACTAAATCTGACCTGGCAGCATGGCTGATTTGATTTGTGCCTCCCGGTACTAGAAAGAGAAACTTGCTGTAAGAAACAAGGTGCAAGAGAATATAAGAGGCTGGAAGTGAAATGCTTCCTTCTAGCATCACTGTCCTGAGTCTATGAGTACAAGTGACACCTCTGCTTTCCATGAAGACCTCTCAGGATCACCCAGTTTTGGTTTTCTTTCTTGGAGTTTCTCAGTGGAGGGATTCAAAATTTCCCAAGGATGCCATCCACAGGCTGTGGTCCTTCTCCTTCCTCTGAAACAGGTACGAGGAACTGGCACCCACCAGTGGTGCGCACCCAAACTGACTGCCATACTTATTGCTGAGCAAAATATAATGTTTCTTTTGCCCACTGAGCTGCTCAAGTAGAACAGCTTCATATCTGAAAGGGCTGTAAGAACGTGGGTTTGGGGTGTCTTGCACTAGAAGCATCACAGCAGATGGCATGGAGAGAGATGTTTTGCCTGAAGGTTTCGGGCAGAACTGGGCACCATTGTGACCAGCTGTGCAGCAGAGGATGGGACATGGCCAGAAAGCTGCACATGAGAACAGAAGCTTTAGAAAGCACATGGTAAAGAAAAACATTGGGAAACACACTCGAAATCTGCACAGGTTGATGCTGTATTGCACATTCTCAGCCACCTAATCTCCCAGTATCAATACTGGTGTTTATTTAACACTTAGAGAAAGACGTGGAGCTCTTCACAAGGCAGGGAAAATGCATCTCTCTTTATGACTCCAGCAGAACTGTTTTCGTCTTTCTCTGTGAAAAATAGCTTCTCTCTCCCTGCACTTATGAGCTGCTCAGACAATTTGTTACTGCTTTATCTCCTTCCAGCCACTTGTTCCTCTCTCCCCATCCTGCTGGAGTGGGAGGCAGCACACACGAAGCCCTTCAGAGCTCAGCTCACCAAGCAGTTTTCAAGAGCTGTGGGTGGTTTTCAGAAAACAAGAGGAAGCTGGGGGTACTTGACACTTGGCAAGGGCTCAGGCTGTGACTCATTTACAGCATTCAACTCCTCACATTTCTGGGGCTGCCTGAGAGACAGAACAATGAGAAATTTTCATTTCCTCCTCTTCTGCTCTTCCTTGGCAGAAAAGGCCACACTGTTCCAATTGGTTATGGTGTTTAGCTGGTGTTTCAGCACCCAGTGTAAAGCCACCAGGACTTTGCACAGCTGAATTTGTGCAGTGTGGGACAGAGGCAACCTGCCCTCTGCATGACCCCTGTGCACAAAACCTCTCCTGCACCATCAAGAGAAAACTGTGTTCTTAACATTACTGCTGCTACACAAAAGTCCAAAGTGTTTATTCCCTTTGTCACTTCATGTAGCACCTTATTGCTTCAGTGAATTAGTGGAAGTACTCCAAGAGTAAAGCACTTACAGGTGGCCTTGATGAAGCCAAGGACAAGACTCTACTGACTTCATCAGAGCAAAGAGTCCCTCCTGTACTTAAGCCTAGTCCTCAGAAAGCTGTCCTACTGTTTCACACTGCAGCTTCTCATGACGTACATCAGATACAAAGAATTAAGAATACCTTGAAGCATTCAAACTGGGTTTAAAGCACTTCTGTGACCACGTTATACCTGCCCTTTGGCAAGGCGGGATGTCAAAAGCTGTTTAATTGTTTTATGGTTTGAGCTGTTCTACATCTTTTCAAATGTTTGTTATTTTTATGGTAAATGTCATTTCTGTGTCAGTTTTACAAACCGCAGCATATCCCTTAAGCCTGACAGCAGTTATAAAAGGTGGAGGTGTGCTGTCACAGAGAAGGCACTCTCTACATTTCAGGAAGAGACCTGGGATCTTTATTGAGTAGAAGAGCTCATGGTCTTGCTTGGAAGTGTAGCTCAAACTTTCAAAAGCACCCAAGGGCCACAAAGAGCTTCAGGGAACCCAGAGCCACAGGCTAGAGTGCAGGAAAGAAACCCCGACGGCACAAGCAAATAGAACACACACCTTGCAGGGATGGGTACTGAGGTTCTGCTCACTCCATTCTTTCTTGGTTTAATCATTGACTGAAATATGTACAAATCTGAGAACAAATCTCATCTGAGAGCAGTGCCTCAGGCTCTGGCTACTATGTCTCCTCCTAGACCCATGTGTCTGGCTGTCTCCCAGGAGCATATAGGGTGCCCTCCCTCACACCATCCCCTTTCACCAGAAAAGGAAACCTATTCCTTCAGGGGCAGGGTCTGTGATTTCAAAACCCCAAAGGCAAAGACAAGTTCTGGTTTCCAGACCAGAGAAGCGTCCTAAGGAGCTTAGCACTCTATGGCTGTCTATGTACTATAGCTATCGACAGCTGAAGTGTTTGTAGGGCTTTGTGGCAGCATGACCTAAGGAAAGGGTCCTGAGGACAGTTTTCATGAGGAAAATTTGATGCTAAGGTGTCCTGAGCACCTCAGCACTGAGGGTTTACTGATGTCCTGAACACAGGCACCTGCTACTGGAGTTGCACACTCAGATATCAGAATGTTATTTCAGCTATCTTTCTCCTTAAGTGGTTTTAGATATCTCAGGGAAATGTTTACAGAAACTTGCTTTGTCCTAGGGAGGGTCCCTCAGTTCCTCTATAGGCAGTGAAGGGCGGCAGGATCCTGCAGGACAGTGCAACCCACCAATACCATGTTTGTGCCCCAACACTCGGCTGCACACACAGTCTGCACCTTCCCACCGGCTGTCATGGGATGCCGCAGCCACCAGATCCACCACCTCACAGCTGGCCTTTGAAAGCCCTGCCATGGCTATTTTAGAAAACGATCCAAGCTTTCAAGAATTGCTCCTGGAAAGACAGCGTTGAGTCCCTTAAGGGTGCAAGGGAGGAAGGTTCACAGGGACACAACTTGTCCAGAGCTACCATGCCCAGCAGCCCCATCTCCCTTACCACTGGGCCATGCTTTTTGAGGAATGAAGGGTACAATATCTAGGCTCTGGTCACCACTTCCTACTATGCTCAACAGAACCCTGGCAGATGCACAGTGGAGGATTGCAACAGACAGTTCTTATTCATCTCTATTTTCCTACATTAATCTCTGTAGACCAATCAGGAGCAGTTTTCCAAACAAAGTTAAGCAATATCCCAGAGAACTTTAAGAAATGACTCTTATCATCCCTCCTGAGAGTAGATTCAATGGTCAAGGCCACAGTGAAATCTTCCTTTTCTTGTAAAAGTTAACTGAAGTTAGTTATTAAAATGCTGCCAGTATTTAGGGAGGTTCTGAAATGAAGAACAGCACAAGATACCTGTGCTGCCTCAGAAATTTTCAGGGTTATCTTTTTCTATATAATCTTTGTGTGGTTTCTTCTGAAGAGCTTCACTGAAGACACATCAGGTAGGATTTTCACTTACCAGTCTGGATATGGGATATGTGAAGGAGTGCTTATAAATTAAATACTTCTAGTCATGTACTGTATTTCTGGTAAAATGTGAAAGGTTCCCTTGTGGACTTTGTTTGTATATTTCCAATGTTTATATAGCAGACAAATTGAAGTTGCGAGTGTGTATACAGACTGAAAAGTGAGACAAAGTATGTTAATATTTAATTATTCTGTTAAAGTTACCACTTTTTTGTGTGCTTCTTAGTCAATATTTAGGATAAATTAATAAGGGGGGGAAAGTACCGCTTTGTTAATCTGCTCAAAAAAATGACACATCAAAATATGCATTACCAAGGATTCGGGGAGGCTAGTGGGGGAGTTGGAGCCTCTTATGTGTGAGAGATGGAAATGCTGTTAATTGCTGGCCATGAGAACAAGATCAGAGGCTATATGGGATAAAGCTGAACTAGAATGTTACCTCTGGGTTTTCATTCAGATCTAGTCTCGGTCAATGGTGAGTGAGAGTTGCTACCATTTGGTATCTGTGCAGTGTAAGCTTGGTCTGTGTCCCTGTTTGCTGTGGGGGGGTGGACACATTATACAAGTCATCAGAAGAATTGCGCTAATTGGTCACCTCCCACAAGAAGTCCAAGGACTTAATGATGAGGGCATTCTAGGAAGACCGGGGGGGTGACTGGAGTATGGACCTCTGTGTTAGGGGATTTGTAGAGGATGTTAGCCTCCACTACACTGGTACTTGCCACAATATCCCCATTTTCCCTAAAACAACTAAAATAAGTAATGGTGCAGACAGCCAAAAAATTGCCTATGCAAAGGGGATCCTGTATTTCTAAATATAGATGTGAAGAAAATGAGAATGAGCAAGAGGAAAACAATACAGACTGAAATTATGGCAGCTGATAGCTGTTAACAGAGCCCATGGGAAAGGGGACAAGATGAGAAAAGCTCAAGGGCAACTAGTGGCAGTGATCATCTAGCTGTAGCAGGGTGGTGAGCTGTAAGGTCTCATCTACCCTGCCAGGAGACAGGTAGAAGGCACCCTCCACCGCACTTCAGGTGCTCAGGCTTGCTGAGTTAAACTTAAATCGGATAATGCCACAAGACACCATGGTCTTTAAAGGAGACCCATGCTTCACACATCATTCAGCTTGATGAGATCCTCAGGGTGAGGATCCAGGGCTCCTTTTGCAGTGCTAAGCCACACATCAAAGCTAGCCAGGAGGACAATCAGTAAACTGGGGTTTCTATCAGGAAAGAAAAAAAGACACACAAAATACTTACACTTTCAACAAGACAAGCACTGATAAACCAAAGGAGATTTGGAGAGTTCCAAAGAGGCATATTGTATGTTCCCTGAGATGGGGGCATTACATTTGGTCTGAGGAAAGAATCAAGGCTGGGCAAGGTGCAGGGGTGACAACTGAAGTATTCACAAAAGCTACAGCCACTGCAGAACTGGGGAAAATTTGAAATGAAAGAGTAACCCATGCAATTCTTTTATTTTTATGGCTTATGAACATTTCAAAGGGTACAAATAGTATGTCTTATGCCCTACAATGTAATGAACGAAACTATTCAGCAGGGCTTTCAACAATATTCCTCACTGTGATGTGAAGTCTGAAGGACTGATACACAGACTAGGAAACAGAGCAATTCTAAAATCTTTGACAGATAAAACTTCTTCCTGAAAATCTATGTACATCAAGACTTAGAAGAGAAAGAACAAAATTAACAAAGTTTTTCATTTCAATTTCATCAGCATCAGATTTTGGCACCAAATAGAGGGAGGGACAGTAGTATGCAACTGTAGGATTGGAGCATGATTTCTCTGGTTGATTTTAACAGACTTTGGATCAGGGTCTTGAACAAGCTTAGATTTTGAATATTAGCCTGATAGAATAATTATCTGTCTGCTTCTTGGAAAATATTACAGATCTAAATTTTTATGCTAAAACAAATGGTAAAAATGTTTAACCCATTGCCTAAACAGTGAATCTTTTATGGAAAAATAGTATATCCAAAAAAAAAAAAAAAAACCAACATAGCTAAGGCGTTCATCTGACGTTGTTTGGACTTCTTTACATCCATGAATTTCCTCAGCATAAACTAAGAGGAAACTAAAAGTGAAATTACTTGAAGTAGGTCAATAACGGGCCCCGAGCTGTAGCAAAGCAGTGAATTTCAGGATGGGATTCACATTTTAATGCAAAAATTGTTACAGATAAACAGCTTTCCATTTGTTCATAATAATGTAAACCACTTTGTGCCACTTGAAAATACATCCTGTGATGCCTCTGAAGATTGTGTACACACGAGTGGAAAATAGAAATTCATGTAGGGTGTTTCAGTGCAAGTCAGCTGTTAGAGCTGGGTAAGGAACTAGTTTTGGTCAGGCATTTCTTATAAGACCACCAGCAAGCATCAAGGCATGAAGGAGCATTTATGTTAGGAGAGAGAAAACAAAGAAATGATCTATTGTCAGTGACATGAGGCTACCAAGAGCAAGTCCACTGTTCCTGTCTAGGACTAGTACTGTGTTAAATATTTAATGGTGACTATAGTAGAAATAAATGTTTTTAGGTGACTTTAATGTGGGAAGAATGTGAGACATTGAGAGAAACATAACTGAACACAGTGAGCAGCACAGCAACAGTCAACTAATTGCTGAAAAATACCCAGTGGTATCGACTGCAACAAATCTTGAATCTCTTCATGTGCAATGCGGGATTCAGGGGTCATTTCTGGAGTGACCAAGGAAAGCCTCTACTCAGCACAAACACCCCAGTGTGGGTTGGGACAAGGCAGAAAGTAATATTTAGGTCAGACATTATAACAGCTCTTTGTGAGCATGAAAACAGAATCACAGGATGGTGGAGGTGTGAAGGGACCTCTGGAGGTCATCTGGTCCAACCCCTGGCTCAAGCAGGGCCACCTAGAGCAGGTTGCCCAGGACCATGACCAGGACCAACAGAGGAGAAATAGTCCAGACAACCTGTGGAAACAAAACTTACAAATATCTTAAAAAACAGCAATACCATGCTTTTTTACCGTTGAGTCCGCAACACTCAGATCCAAGCCGAAAGATTCAACCCTGCCTCTGAGTCCAGGAGAGAATGGCTGAGCCCTGACTTGGCTCTGTCTTTTCCCCTTGGATTTGCGGTGGCTTTCAGCTCCCACCCTTCATGACTGGGCTCAGTGCTTCTTCTCCACCATGCCACAAACAGAAACTGTTTGGGATCTGCTTGTTTGTTCTTTAAGAAATTAGTCCCCTTGAGTGAGATAGTTATTGCTTGTAGACAGCTGACTCACAGATAAATTAACTCAAAATCCATCTTGTCCGCTTTTTGGCTGCATCTTTAGAAAGAAATACTTCATGCTCCAGTGAAACACTCCCACCACAGTGGGAGGAGAAGGGCAGGAGATCACCTTGGCAAAATGAAGCGGGTGTCTCTCAGCCATCTGTCTTTTGATCTTCAAAGGTGGTAACGCTCAGTTTGGAGTTCACTCATCTATGCTATGGCTACTCACCCCACAGTACATAAGGAGCTAATCTTGTACTTCATTTCAGGTTTTTAATTGACTAACGACAAAGAGAAGCACACAACAGTCGCCATCCTTGTCCTTTCAGGAGAAATGGTTGAACCTGTAGGCAACCACTATGTTGTAGCCAGACCAGTGTACTCGGAGAATTCATTTGATGAAGAGCATGAGAAATTGCACAGATACCATAAAAACTTTTGGGATCACCTGAAGCTATATTTTCGGTAAGAAGATTTATTTTCTTTTTTTTTTCTTTAATATGTATCCTGGACTGCAGCTCTCAGACAGCGTAAACTCCATTCTGACAACTTTCATCTCAGATTCCAACAAAGCAAATGAAAACTCATTAACCAAATGCAAAGTCAGAATTCTCTAACGAATTTTAGCTGCTATTACCCTTAAAGGTCTTCCTACAATTGTATCCCAGGCAGCTTGTCTTTTCCTGGGCACTTGGCAGCACAGACTCACCACGTTTCTGCTGGAGGGGACCTCTGGAGGTCACCACGTCCAACCCCTCGCTGGAAGCACAGCTGACAGTGCAGGTTGCTCAGGGCTGTGTCTGAGACTTTGACCTCTGGCAAGCTGAACCTCAATCCTACCCCTGTCATTTCCCCTCCAAAGACAGGGAGCACGTCCTGATGTGCTGAGACAGACCTATGTCCTCTTGTGTCTTTACAGTTGTTCCCAGCAAAGGGTCAAAAAAATTGCCTTGGGTTTGTTTCCCATCGTCTCGTGGCTGCCAGCGTACCGCTTTAGGGAGTGGATCCTAAGCGACATCATCTCCGGCATCAACACAGGGCTGGTGTCTGTCCTGCAAGGTAACAGCTCTGGGAAACGTCTGCTCTAACACAACCGGATGGTTCAGGTGGAAGGAGACTGCTGGCTCCAGCCTGTGACACCTATGTTGCGATCCAGCTGCCTCTGTCCTTACAGGTCTTGCATTTGCTTTGCTGGTGAATGTCCCCCCTGGTTATGGACTCTACGCGGCATTTTTCCCAGTCCTGGTCTATTTCATCTTTGGCACGTCCAGGCATATCTCAGCGGGTAAGTTCAGGCACACTGACCGCCCTTATTGCCAGTGAACAAGTGCAGCCTGCCTTTTCGGGTCTGATGCATGCCTTGTGCGCAGGTCCCTTCCCCATCCTGAGCCTGATGGTGGGAGGAGCTGTCATCAGGCTGGTCCCCGATGACAGTGCTGGGAATGGCACTTCCACCAATATGTCGATTATAAATGAAGAGAGGGTGATGGTAGCTGCATCTGTAACCTTCCTTTCCGGGATTTTTCAGGTTGGTAAATATATGCATCTGCCCGCATGCGTGTATATGCACTTATATAAATAGATGGCTGGTGACTGGCCTTCCTCTCTGCTTTCTGCCAATATAGTCACAAAAAACTCTCTTCCCATTCCCATGTAACTGACCTTGGCTTACTGATGAGGAGATGTCTGTCTGCTTCCCGTGGCCACTCACTGACTCATGCTGGAAAATCACTGGTTCTGCCCAGACCTGAGCCTACAGCCCGTGCAGGTGTACACCACCTACAGCAAAACCCAATCTGCTGGATGGGAAAAAAGTAGTTGTGAGAGTAATGTGAATGATGCAGACACACCAAGAGAAAGAAAAGCTCTGTGCCATAATAACACAGTATTTGGATTGGTCTTTTCAGAAAAAAAAAAAAAAAAAAAAAGTTCTTCCTTCCTTCCTAATAGAGAATTCCTAAAATTCCTTCTGTCCTAATACATTAATATGTTTGTACCTCATGAAGCGCGGGTACCATGTAAAAAATATGGCTACTGAAAACCCTATGACTAAAGAAGGTTTGTTTTAGCTATAAAATAAAAAGAATAGGTTTTAACAGCTGTAGCAATTACTCTTATCAGTCTTATGCCCCCTGTTGCTAAGTCTCAACTTTTATTGCCAGTCTGGTGACACTATTTTCCTCAATCCCTGGATGTACAGGATTAGATGAAAATCTGTTTCCATTAAATATGGTTCCCTTTGTTGCAGAGAATGCTTAAAAGCACAAGTGAATCACACTAATGTATGGTCATTTTGCATTTCAGGTGCTTCTGGGAATTCTCCAGTTTGGATTCATAGTCATTTATTTATCACACTCATTAATCAGTGGTTTCACGACTGCTGCAGCTGTCCATGTTGTGGTGTCTCAGCTGAAGTTCATGCTTCAGCTGCCTGTCCCTGGATTTAATAAACCATTTGGCATCATCTATGTAAGTGCTAACTGTTCAGCATTTGCTAATGTTATGGAAACCTGTGATGCATACCTGACTGTGTACCACAAGGCAGCAATAACATATCTGAGCATACGAAGAGCCAAGCAGGAGGAAACACAAGGGAAAAATATAAGAGACATGTTATTAGTATATGACAGATCTTTAAATTTCTCTTCAGATACCAAGTCACATCCCGTTGGCCTAGTTAGGTAGCATTTTCTATTGTACATTAGCATATTTTAATTTTGTGTTCAACTTTGACTCAAGCATTTAATTAGTCCTTTTAAATGGACCAATATTATATGTATCTAATGTGCATATGACTCCTTGAGGGGTGAAAGGCACCTGCTTAGCAATTCCCATTTCCCATGTTTCCTACCCAACATGCATGTGCTGCTTTGACCCTCACTCAGCAATATGACAGTCAGGTGCTGCCATTGCCAGAGAGAACCTGAGCAGAGGTCCAGGTGGAGAAAGCTGTTTGGTGTCCCCCACCAGACCCCACCTGGTGCCACGCTCCTGCTGGCATGGGGCACAGACCGAATACAACTCGCGCCCCATGTCACCCCAGCCGTGGACGTAGCTGTACCACGTCTTGCAGGGGTGAGGCCAGAAGGAGCGGGATGAGAGCCACTGCAAAGGGCCTTTCATGGATGCTTTTGTGGTTTGGATGTGCATTCATCAGGGCTTGCAACCCCCATGGTACACCAGAAATAAATCCCAACCCCATAATCCTTAGAACAGCTTTCAGGCGTTTCTGGGAAGGATGCTGCTGTTGTGTTGAGGCATTATTGTTTGAAAAGCACCATGTTTCTTACTGATTTTGCAGACTCTGGAGAGCGTGTTCAGCCAGATCACAGACACAAACATCGCCGACCTCGTCACCTCCCTTCTTGTCTTGCTGATCGTGTTTGTGGTGAAAGAGATGAACGATCGCTACAAAGCGAAGTTACCAACTCCCATCCCCATCGAACTCCTTGTGGTAACGGCCACTCCTCCCTGACTTCGTGTTTGCTCCATCCCTGCGGCGAATGGGGGGCAGCCCTGTAACTGGCTAGCTTTGTGCTCCGCAGCTGAGGGAGCGAACTGCCCTGAGGGCAGCGGGGTGGGGGAAACCTCAGGGAGGCTCCCTCCTTGCCCTTCGTTGTTCTCAATTGTTGGCGAGATATTCTGACACATTCTCTGTGGGATTATGAATGCAAAACCGTACCTATAAAGTGGTTCAGGAATCACATCTGAGCACGAAATGGATACGCAGACTTGGGGCACTATCCTGCTGCTAGTGATGAGGCTGAAACGTACGTGGGAGAGGGAAGGAAATGTTTCTTAATGGTTTCTCCATACTCTTATTTGAATGTTCCTAACAGAGGTGGGTTTTATTATCTTTCAGACAGTCTTAGCGGCACTGATTTCCTATTTTGTTGACTTTGAAGAAAAATTTAATGTAGCTGTTGTTGGAAAACTAGAAGAAGGGTAAGTGATTTGCTAACAGTTTACCAATGGAGCAAAATGTTCTCTCCAGTTTGTCAGTGCTAAATCCATTTGGCTCTATTTTTTTGATCAAAATCACCTACTTCATCTTGTTCCAGTAGGTAAATAAAAAGTCTGCTCTCAACAATATTACGACCCATTATGAATAGATACAAGTTACTTACTGTAGCACATCTACGCAACAAAGAATGTTTTTTCTTTCCTGAAACTGTGGCATGAAATAATTGCATGCTTCATTTTCCAAGCTGCTGAGCAGGAGGTTGACATATGCCCCTTTTACTGAGCCACTCACACCTGAACCCCTCCATTTCCCTGTAAGTATGCACATGGTTCAGCAGCCACCACCAGCCCTGGGGAGCCACCACGACACCACGCGAATCTCCTGCCTGGTCCCCTGTCCCCTGTGACCGGTCACAAGCTTTCCCCCAGAAAGGCCTCGATGTCCACTCCTCTAGGAGTATATCCACATATAGATTACATATCCACATTTAGAGTATATCCAGTATATAGAATATATCCACGTATGCCAGAATTTTGGCATAAAGACCTAACAAGCACATATTAAGTTTAAAGGAGGGAGGAAGACATTTACTAGGCCATCAAACTGCAGCCATTTATTCACCAGGGCACTCAGCACTTGTAGCCCCAGGGGTGTTACTGGATGAAGTTTGCAGAGGAGCAGCTATTTCTGCTCAAGAGTCTCCATCCTTCAGATTTCAGTTCACTTAACAAAAAAAAAAAAAAAAGAGAGAGAGAGGAATTCTCCCCCAGGATCTGCAAAAGCCCCTGAGCAAAGGAGCAGGACATGGCAAAGCTAAAGCATCTACCAGATAGCCTGAGAGACTAACCTGACTTAGTAAATGTTTGTTTAGCTGCCTAAAGTGCTTCAGTGAATCACATGGGGATTTTTTAAATCCATGCGTAATTAGAAGGCAGAACCATGCATGCACTTCAGACAAGATAAGCTCTGGCTGGTCCTGGCCAAGTAAGTGGTAACCCACTGAGACACCAACTGAGATGAGCGCAGATAAAAAGAGTCCCTGTCCTGATCAAGGATTCCCCAAAGTTTTACAGGGTTCAAATCTGTAATTATGTGTCACATCTCTCCAAAGTGCTCAGCTAAAACTGTATGAGCTGGGCCACTGCCTTGCTCACTTGTTTGACAAATTGTCCCCTTAGGCACATCCTTAAAGAGCAGAGATTTTTGTCTTTCAGATTTCACGCTCCTGTTGCACCTGATGCAGGCATCCTCCAGAAGTGTATCGGTGACAGCATTTCCATTGCAATCGTTGGGTTTGCAGTAGCCTTCTCTGTGGCTAAAGTGTATTCCATCAAGCATGACTACCCAATAGATGGCAACCAGGTGGGTGAATGACACAGAAGTCAGTACTGTGCATTTGCCAATGGGAATAAGTCATTTTAGGAATGTTTTGTCTTGGGAATAACTGTCATGAATTAGCTTTTAAGAACAGTCTCTTTTGTTTTTATTCCAGGAACTAATTGCTTTTGGGCTGGGTAATATAGTTAGTGGATCATTCAAAGGATTTGCCTCCAGTACAGCTTTGTCAAGATCGGGTGTGCAGGAGAGCACGGGAGGCAAAACGCAGGTATAGAAGACAACAGGTCATGATGGCTTTTAATGCGAGAAAGGTCTCTTTTTTTCCTGGCTGACCCTAATGCCTTTGGGCACTTATTCATAGTAGAGTTGTTCTCTCTTGCAGATTGCTGGTATTATCTCAGCGTTCATCGTCTTGATTGTCATCTTGGCCATTGGTTTTCTCCTGGCACCATTACAGAAGGTATTCACTTGTTTTAGTTCATGCTTCCTCCTGCTTGCCAAACACAGGGCTGCTCTAGGAGTCACTGGGAATGTTCTTAGACTTCAGTGGGAGCCAAACAGGATTTTGCAAAACTAGGTTCTTTCTCCCAGATTATGACAGACAGGACCACTACATGTGGTCAAAGGCAATGCAGGTGCCCATACACCAAACATCAGAGCACCAGCTTCTAGGTGCCAAAAGTGGGATTTGCAGCCCCAAGTGAGACACCTGCGCTGCACCATGGCTACGGAGATTCCAGTGCGATGGACGGGGCATCCTGACTCGCAGCAGTGATACATCGGGAGGATGCCTGGCCTTTCAGCTGCATTTTGGCCCTATTTATATAATGTTTTAAGACTAAATGTTCACCATATGCTTTGCTTGCTTTAAAATTCAGTATGTATTTTGCTCTTCTTAACAGTCAGTCCTTGCATCTTTGGCTCTTGGCAACTTGAAAGGAATGCTCATGCAGTTCAAGGAAGTAGGCGTCCTGTGGAGAAAGGACAAGTATGACTGTGTAAGTTAAGTCCCACAAGCGTTCAGGAATGAAGCACTATGGAAAAGTCACCTACTGTGCAAATGCACTTAAAGGTTATCTTTATTTTTATAGCTGCCTTACTTCTCTACACAGAAAGTACAACAATATCATGCCTTTTTTACTCTTGTACCCCTTGCTCATGTTTTCCATTTTGTCCCACCTATCCTGAGTTGGTTCTCTCTGCTCACCTCTGCTGGGGACATTCATTTTCATCCATTTCGTCAAAATATATTAAAATACAGTTCATTATATAAAGTCCAATATAGCAAGAAGTTACAGAAAATGTCTAAATACCTACTGCAATGGCTACAGGGACATTTTCTCCCTTTCATACATTCATGTAGCACAACAGGTGGAAGTTAGTCAGCAAAAAGCAAGTGCAGACCATGGCTTGAAGGATTTACTCTGAACGGTAAAGCTGGTGGCTGGAGGACAGGACTTCTTTACTTTTCACACTCAGAAGATGCAGTTTCTTACCTTGCTCATCCACCAATTCGTTGTGCTCCTGAATGGTTCCAGACCTCTGTTTTTCCAGCTACAAAACTGTCATTTACCGCATGAAAGTGTGCTTTGAGATCTGCAGTTAAAAAATACTCATTATTATCTAGCAGTTTGTGTTTATCAGTAAAAATATGCCTGTCTTGATGTCCAAAGCATATTTACAACTCTCAGCTTTACCAGGACACTAATTTACTTGTAACCTTGCACTTCTGTTGGATTTTTATTGAGCATTTAGTGAACCACCTATGGAAGATTCACACTTTTATTATTCTAATCCTTCACATGTATTGTACAGAAATTGTCATCTCTAGAAACATTTCCTGGTGCTTGTCATTGAGTGTGGCCCTGATTTACAAGACAAATAACTATGAAAGATGAAATGACTTTAAAAAAAGGCACACGGACAGCCTGCACCAGATCTGAGAAAGCAGTCCAGAAGTTGCTGCTCTCACTCTAGCCTCGCGATCCAGGTCCTTATCCCGCTTGTAGCAGCTGACGTCCATCTGCTCGTTGCAGGTGATATGGGTGGTGACTTTCTTAGCCGCCGTTTTCCTTGGCCTGGATATTGGGCTAGCAACTGCTGTGGCATTCGAACTGCTGACCGTGGTGATCCGCTCCCAGATGTGAGTACTGTTTGGACGCAACGATAAGATATCTCAGGGCCTCCTGTTATAAATTAACTCCCCCTGTACAGAGAAGACCAACAACGCTGTGCCTTGGCCTGTACAGCAACCATGCGTGGGCAAACCAACCGTGTGCAGAAATCCTTGAATGTGGGATCCCGCTTCAGGCCCTTGGCTTGCTTGTGGAGCACGGGGCCACCACCGAAGGGCAGTGCTGAGCTCTTGGTGAGGTGGAGCGGTGGTGGGGACTCACCCTGCCTCGGGGCTCACTAGCCAGGTAGTTGCATGTCTGAAAAATAACATTTCCATCTCTACTGGTGCTGCAAACTGCAGCAGAAACCCCACACTGAGGTGCCCAAAAACATCTGGGCAGTGGTGTTTGTGAGTAAGGAAATGCTTATAGCTCTATGCATGCTGAACACCACCAAAAAGTAGGCTAAGTCTTAAAGAAAAAAAGGGAATATCAGTACTGGCTACTTCAGTGTGACTGTGCATAGCATTACACGCCAGGCAGGGGGCTGCCTTCCAGCGGTGAGCACACGCACGGACAGGGACACCCTGACGCCCGCGTGAGCTGCCCAGCGGTCAGAGTGGATGTGGTTCTTGTTCTGGCCAGGAGCCACGTGGACAACTGCTCACTGGCGTGAAGCCCAGACCAGGCAGCAGCAGATCACTGCTGCCTGTCAGCATCCTCCCATCCAAATGAAATCTTTCAGCCGTTTCTCCGCTCATCCAGCACAGCTCCGTGCACAGCTGGATTTGCAGCCGCTCCCAGGGCATGGCCTCCACAGGCAGGGCCCGAGCTTTGAGGTTTTCACCCTACAAGAACCGCGCAGCAAACTGAGAGCGACCCCAGCTGCCCCTTCCACCAGGTTTCAACACGGGGTACAAATTACTACGTGTGTTTCTTTGCAGTCCAAGCTGCACCGTTTTGGCCAATGTTGGGAGAAGTAACATCTACAGAAACAGGAAGGATTACACCGACGTAAGAAACCTCATGTTTCTTTTATTATCTGCTGCATTTGGGTTTCTGTATCAGACGTTGTTACTGATACCTTTGCTTCATGTTACAGATCTATGAGCCAGAGGGAGTGAAGATTTTCAGATGCTCATCCCCTATCTTCTTTGCTAATATTGAATTCTTCAAAGAGAAACTCATCACTGCTGTAAGTGTCTGGGGCAGTCATTTTGAACAGATGAATTGCATGACACATTAAGGTTGAATACAATTTCCCCATAATTAGTATATGTGCAGTCTGTCCATAGTTCAAAGATTAATTTTTCCTGAATTATTCAAATGTTGTTTTCACTACTGTAGTCCCACGTGTACATACATACCTGTGAGAAAGAGAACAGCCTGATTTGTGCTGAACTTTTACCATAACAATGTACATACGTATTTTTAAGTCCTTTAGAAAATCTACCGGAAACATAGAGAATATAAAGGGGCATTATTTTATTTTACTAGCATTTATATTATTTACAACCAATAAATGCTAGTTTACTCGTCTTGCCCTGAAGAACTTAATCACAGCAAACAGAAGAAAAGGTGAATGGAGTATCACTGTCAAAGAAACCCTAATCTGTCCCGTGACAAACTGGACAACAGCAGCAGGCCTTTCTGCAGCCAGCATGGAGAGCCAGGACGCGGAGCCCTGGCTGTGCCGGAGATGCCCACCAACCCCAGCTGCCTGAACTGGTCTTGCACTGACAGCCTCCCCTGCCTGCCGCCCCTGGGGCAATCGATGGGCAGTGGCTGTCCTGAGCAGTGGTAACTAGTGGCTCGTTCTCCACATGAGGGACTGAAACTGGCATGGGGATGAGGGAATCCAGCACATTTGGGTCTCCATGCACTTGGCTTTCATGTCAGAAGACTCTGAAGGATTTTTTTTTTTCTGAGAGTTGCAGAGTCCCACACCTCTCTCTTTTTCTTTTTCTTTTTAAACAAATATGGGCACTTCTAACACCTCTCTCCTCCAGTCATGAGCTCAATGACTCAGAAGACTTGCAGGAATTTAGAATTTTTGTAGCCCTTATTAGTCTGATTTACCTGCCCATCTAATTTTGTTGAAGAGGTTCAAGAGACCTACACAGACAGCAAGACTAACTTTTCCTTCTTCAAGGAAACAAAGCAATGTGTACAAGCCCCACGCTGCCGTCAGGAGGCACAGAGCAGATACAACCCATGAGCTCTCTAACCTCAATAGCCTGGGTGGCCAGCTCATAATGAAGACGAGTAAGACAAGCTCAGGGCTAGCCAGCAATTTACCAGCCTGCTGGAGTTGCTGGCCTGTGCTCCAGCATCATCGTGCTCTGTTGAGCCCATGCTAGTGTAGATGAGTTCCCAATTGGAAAGAAGGTTTTTTTTTAATTGGTGGACAGTGGTAGGTAACACCGAGTCCAAACCGTGCTCATCATGACTGTAAAGAAAAGCCGTGTGAGATGCTGCGTCCTTCCCCTGGCCTCACTGGGGTTTTGCCCCTAGAGCTGCCAACTGGCAGGAGTGAGGCACCAGAGACACCAGTCAGGGACAGCCCCTGGCCTGAGCCTCGTCCCAGCCACACCAGTGTGACCCCACCGGGGAGCACCCTCATGTGGGCAGGGATATGGTGGCACCAGGTCCTCCTGGCAGGGCGAGGAGGCACCCACCTGGGCGCTCATCTGTAATGACTGAGAAAGGCAGGGGGAGGCACTGGCAAGCAGCTGCACAAAAGGCAGCTGGTTTTTGGACAAAAACAGCTCAAAAAGGCATTACCAAAATGTTTAAAAGTAGTAAAGTTTAAAGGTAGTAAAGGAATATAAAACAATAGCTTTCCTAAAAAAGCTCAGTGCCTGAGACTTAAGGCTTCCTAATTAATTCAGCTAAGGATATTTGCTCATTTATTTTTACTTGTGTCATTATCCGAAAGTTTATGGGTGTTTTCTAGCCTCACCATCACAATTATTTGATATGGTACTGGACTTTCTGCCTAAACCTGAAGAACTATTCAAAGTGCTGTTTCTGCAGGTTGGCTTCAACCCACTTAGAGTCCTGAGGAAACGCAATAAAGCTCTGAGGAAGATCAGAAAGATGCTGAAGAAAGGAGAGCTTCAAGTGACACCTGTACGTAAGGCGACTCCACTTGATGCAGACAGGGTGGGCAAAAAGGGGACAAGACCCTGGGGAATTAAGCAACCAGCTCCCTGGCCTGAAGTGCAGAGGAGTGCTCACAGCCTCCTGTCCCAATGAGACGTGCTGTTCCCCAAGTCACTACTCCTGACATAAACACTTTTCAAAAATAAGACTTTAAATGGCTCTCACAGTCACAAATGCTGCATACTTTTTGTTAACTTGTTCCAAAACTACTGAATCAAAGTGTATCTGACCATTGACTTCAGGGAACAATAAATTCTTGTGGAAAATAAAAGGCAATCATTAACGGATTATGACGATGATTAAATGATTGGTTAGAGGAAAGCCGACATTTCCACACTCCCCCAGATGAGGGAGAGGCAGACCTTTTTCTAGTGTACAGTGCAGGTAGGTCCTGCTCCACCTCATGGGTACCTCAGCTTCGCATTGCCACCGCTCTCGCCCTTGCTTAAGATGCGCTCCCAGCCCTGTCTGGGTCTCAGACAGAAGCGTTAACTCTAGTACTTTTCTCTGCCAACGCAGAAAGGCTTGATTTGCATGGCTAACCATACGCACGAGTCAGATGAAGAATTAGACAACAACAGGCTAGAGGAGCTGGACCAGCCCACCAACACGACGGACTTGCCCATTCGGATCAACTGGGGTGCCGAGCTGCCCCCCGGCATCACTGTGCCCCGGGTTGACATCCACAGCATTGTGTTGGATTTCTCAGCAGTGTCCTTCCTTGATTTTTCTGCCATGAGAGTCCTCCAAAAGGTAATTCTAATTCACAAGACAGACAGCAATCACACGAAAGAAAAACATATGAGTGTGGTAGTATGCTTCATAGAGGTATTCCTATATGGACTGGAAAGTCAGTGACAACCTTTGAGTTTATGTGAATTGGAATCTACATCTTCCATAGAAACTGATTAAATAATTAATCTCAATTTTCTTGGAATTAGAGTGTTGGCTCTGGCACCCTTTCTTCAGCTGGTAAGGTCTGGAGAAGCTTTACAGAAATGCCCATACAAAATATGGCTTTAAACATGGGGTCGGGAGTTGGAATGCCAGAGTTTCATTCCTGCTCCTGCTCTCGCTTTCCAAGGCAACCTTGAGCAAGGCAATAAGGACAACATTTTCCAACAGCAATAGCCAAAGTTAACTATCTAGATCCACATTAGGTGGGTAAATCTACATCCATAGGAACTATATACCCACTGTGTACAATGGGAACAGTAGTTCTGCTCAAATTCCTAGTTAGAAAAGTCTCCCCAGAAGCTTTTGGAGTCTCAGTTTCATCATGTGTGAAGTAGGTACAATAAAGCCATACAGTTTATGAAAGATCATCTTTTTCACTGCGAGTGGATCGTATTTAATACTGCCCCTTCCCCAAAGGACCAGTCCTCCTTGTCTGCTGCCATTGAAGAGACTGTTCTGCCTCCAGGTGCAGCAGAGTTTGACTTTAGAGCTCTTTGCCATTATTCAAAACACAATCAATACCTTAAATTGCTCTGGCTAATTGCCGTAAGGGCTGCTATCAGCACCAGTATCGGTATCTAAATGGTGCCTGTTTGTGGTTTAACAGATTTTGAAAGAATTTGTCCGGATCGACATCGACATTTACATTGCGGGGGCACACGGTGAGTATTGTGTTTCCATCAGCCTCTCCATGGATGCTCTGGTCCCAGTAATTATTCCTGCTTCGTCCCGCTGCCTTCCCCATCCACCTCTGAGCAGGGCTGGGAGAAATCACCCCAGTTTTAGCTCCCAGCACTGGATAATGACAGCTCCATCCCCATGCTGCCCTGCTCTCGGGCAGCCTGGGTTAAATGAGAGACGGGCTCCAGTTCCCTCCTGCCCAGCATCAGGCAGGGCAGCGCTGGCAGGGGTTGGTGTCCCACCCGGGAAGAGGAACCCATCTGGTCTGACCAATACAACTGTGCACTTTACCAGATATCCCTGTGTTCACTCAGTGGGCATGCTAAGGATACACTATTATTTCTTCGTTTTCAAGGCCTGCAGGTCACTTTGTGCTCTGATTTTGTTCCCCTGCAGAGGGTTTCATGGAAAAACTGGAGAGATGCGCATTTTTTGATGAGGAGATTAAGCCGTCCATGTTTTTCCTCTCCATTCATGATGCAGTTTTACACATTTTGCTGAAGAAGGATATGGCCAGCTCCCCAAAACTAAAGCTCACTGAGGTAATGCTCCAGTTTTCATCTTATACTACTTTAGTGCCTTTATGTTACCCCCAAACACCCAACTCTGCACAGTGCTCCGTGTATCCAGCCATACGACCTACACCATGTCTGTATTCTAAAAGTTAATGATTAAAATTCAGCTGGTCTATGATAAATTGGGAGAGTAAGAGTGGCCCTTTACAGGTGCTAGCAAAGCACCAGTGAAAGGAGTGAATTATTCCCACCAGAGACTGGCCCGACTGTGAGCTTCTCTTGAAGCCACCTCCTTGGGAAGAGGGGTCATGCACACCTGGTGGGGCTGGCAGGGCACAGCTCCTCCCTGAGAGCAGGAAAAGAAGGAAGCAATCCATTTCCTAACCCCAGATTTCATGTGTTCATTGCAGAAGGGCAGCAACGACTGTATCATCAACACCAGCAATGGACTACGCAGTCGGGAGAACATGGTAAGCCTCCTGTTTCCAGCAGTGTCACTCTGACCCCAAATTTGTGGGTAACGCAGTCACCAAAAGCTGCTCACAGGAACTGCTAGGTTAGATCACAAACACGTCTTTGTCACTGAGCTCTCGTGTCAGCCCGGGGCAGAAAGCACCCAGATAATTTGTTAATGGGGTTTGACTCAAGGCAAAGCTTTGCCGGAGTGAGAAATGCAGGGCTCTGCTTGCAGGAGGTGTCCCTGCCTTGCCTTGTGCATTGACGGTCTGCAGAGGGAAGCTGGGCGAAGGCCATCTCTGCTGGTCTCCTCGTCTGTCCACCACAGTTCTCCTGCAAGGAGCTGATGGGCCTCTGGTGGAGCATCCACGTGGCAGAGACTTCATCGTTAGTCCCATTCATCCACATGTCACAAGCAGAAGGGGGGGCTGGAGGCAGGAATAGGAAAGGGACGTAGCCTTTCGTCACTGACCTGGGACAAAGAAGAGAGCAGTGTCCAGAACACAGCAGCCCCCTAAGGAGAAGATGTTAAAGATATTAGACAACAGCCTTCCCACACAAACACTTTAGAATAACAAGGTCTTATGTGTCACTCACCAGAGAGTACCTACCCTGGATATTCCTTACATAGGTGACATTTATTTCCATTTCTTTTCCTACAGAATCCAACAGAAACAAAATTTTAGATTTAATTTTCTAAGTAGAATATCCTCCAGCAACACAGCATCACTTACAGAAGATGAATACAGATGCAGCGATGAGCATGAAGACTGATGGACACTTTCATATACCTTAAGAAGGATTTACTACATATGATTATGTTCCAAGTTTTGGAATGGGATTGGTAGTCTTTATGTGTCTCTGTATATAGAGAGATGTATTTATGTACATATGTGGAGGCTAAAATCACCCGGATTTTCTTATTTCATACCTTGCTGACAACCCACCCACACAGCTGAAGAAGCAAGTAATGTTAGCCCTATTTGCATATACTTGTATATATATCTATATATTCTGACAGTTTGTAGACAACCTGTACAGTTACTAGAGAATATATAAATATTTGAAATCTTGTAATTTATAACAGTCTAATAGTTGGGAGGGCTATTTTATCTTCAGCTTGTATATAACTTGTATATAGTTTTCTTTATGGCTTACAAGATACCTAGTAGATTGAGCTATTAAACTTATTTTCAGCTCACTACCATGTGCATAGTGCACATAGTGACTAATGTATCTACTGTGAAATATGAAGATAGCTCAGTAAAGATACACAGCATTTTCAGATCTGAACACAATTCACTGATTCAGATTGGGATGCTATAAAATACACAAGACAGGATGTATTTTCAATGAAGTAGAAAATAATGATTTTGGTAACCCTCTATTGCTTGCGTTTGTCAATACACCAGCGCGGTAGCTCATATTCAGTCTGATTTCTTGCTGTAATACAAAAGTTCACAGTGGTTTGAAAACTGAAAGGAAAAAAGGTTTTCTAATCCAGTTTTGTCTGGGTCCATTTGCACACCAAGAAGAGTTGTGGTGAACCCCCGGTGCGTCAGTCTTCCTTGTTATCTGCATCTGCATCCCATCTACACCACTTTAGCTGATAGCGGCAAAGAGCCAGAGGTGATGTAGCTGCTGATAAATCGCAGCCTGGAATCGAGGTGGGGAGCATGGCAGCCTTCTTGCGGAAAGCTTTTCACCTTCCTGTTGGCGTGCCAGGCGGCACCGGTGCGCATGTGCCCCCACAAGCGGGCAGGCACGCTGGCCCCAGCACTCAGCTTGGGAGGAGCTGTGGGTACGGGTACGGAGCTGCCAGGCAGGCTGAATTTCCCAGCTCTCTTGGGCAGATGCTCAAAGGGCTTCAAGTTAAGAGTCTATTCTGATCCTCTGCTCTGCACAACCCAACGTACCACTGCCATCAATGAACTCCCGCTGGAAGTCTAACGCTTGAAGCTGAACTACAGCACGTCTTTCAGAGAAAAAAATGAAGTTTCAGAACATTTAACTTAAACTCAAGTGCTGGAGGCATAAAAATCTTCAGCCTAGGGGAAAATGGAACCATTCCAGGAGTCTGAAAGAAATAGCAATGTGAAATCACAAGTGTTTAGTTTTCAAGTCTAGCTTTGACTTCGACCAAGTCAGGGTGACCAGAGCAGTGCATTTGGACTTGTATTTAAGAAAGGCTGGAGGGAAGGAGAAAGCATTCTGGGTAAGCAAGAACCATGATTTTTATCTCAGTAGTATGCAAGACTTCGAAACAAAATTTGAAGGAAAACCAGACAGAAATAAGTGGGAGGAAATGCAGCTTGCTTTTATAAAAGGTACATATCTGCATGCCACACTCACCTGGTACAGTCAATTAGAAAGTAGAGCTTCCAAAGGGAAATGCCATAGATTTCATCTCTTTAGACCTGACAAAGCCTTCCGTGCAGTACCACTGTTAATGCAGTTGGAGAAGATGGGATAACCAAAGGCACTGAAATGCAAGGATGGATTATACTAAAGAGGAGATGATGAGTAGGAGCTTTGAAATAGAAGTACCAGGGTGGAGGAAGGATTGATGTGTTAAATATTTGCATTAATTGTTTGTTGCAAAAATCTGGAGTTATCTGATGAAGTCTGCTAATGAAACCAAGCTGGAAGATAATATTAAAGTGAGGAGGTTCCAAATACAACTGGAAGATAACATAAAACTGAGGAGGTTTTGAACACAGAAGGAATGAGGGGACCTTGAAGACTGAGGTCAGAATGTCGCTCAACCGCCTGTCTAATGCAGCCTTCAAAAAAACACAGATTGTATCAGAACAGATTATTTCCAGCAGAATAAGAAAGCTGTTAGTGCTACTGTACAATGCACAGATGAGATTTCACTCTGACTGCTCTGAACATCAGGGCTGAGCCCTCCTGTTCAAGAAGGATGAAGTAAAACTGCAACTAAAGAGAAGAGCTATGAGCATCCTTGTGGAACAAAGAGCCTGTATTCAAGGGCTGACAAAAAGAGCTATAGGTACATCGGGGATTTAATCCAAGAGAGTAAAAAAAGCTATGCAAGATAAAAAAGTAATATTGTCATATGAGAAGGAAAAAAAAAAAAGATATAAACTGGCCAAAGATAAACATAACCTAGATATCAGAAGATGTTTCCTCATTTTTACTATGGTCAGACTCTGGAATATTCTTTTCAGTCAGAAAAAGAGGAGGAAAAAAACCTAACCTGCTTAACATATTTGTGAAAATCGTGGTACCACATCATCCTGGTGTTGGTAGAAGCTAGACTTCCTGACTCGGGCTGTTCCTTGCAGTCCTCACACGCACTGGCACAGACTCGGACACACATTGCTAGCATAGGCAAGTCAGTCTGGTGGAAGCAAGAAAGGGTAAGACAACAAATATTTCTCCTCAAAAGCATTGGATGTACTGACAGGCCTCAGGTTAAGAAAAAATATTCTAAGTAAGTTGCACTCCTCAGAACAATTGATTTTAATACTAATGACTCTTCTGATGTACCACAATGCCCTATGTACTATACAAACTGGAAAAATCAAAACGTCATAGTGTGCTTCACTTGCTACCCAAGTATCTTGACAAAATTAGTTTAAACCTTCTGATTTCTACCAAACAAAAAATATAAAACCAGGATTCAGGAGAGCATAAATCCCCCTTCCACAACTATTCACCATTTCTTAAATGGACATGAGACCTAGACAGTCTTAACCAGAGAGCCGTGCACTCCCATCTCACTTGTTCCTAACAGCTACTTGGCATCTTCTTAATCACCCTACTCACTTCTTGTGTTAACAGCAGCATTGTATTTCTGATGTTTTGTGCAATTTCACCCTCCAGGTACTGGTTATTTGAGCATTCAACTTTCTGTTACTCTCTTAATACTAATGTTTCTCTTGGTAGTTTGCCCTCATCCAGATTGCAGCACATACGTCTTGCTCTGCTGGGGGATATCGTGGTGATGCAGATTTACTGGCTTGTTCTTGAGACAGGGACCTTGGAAACCCAGATCTTGCTCTTCCACTGCGCAGCTGCCGCTCGGTTAGAGCAATACCGCACACTGTTTTTAATCCTTTACTCAAGAATAAACTAAAAGGCAAATTTCATACCTGCTTTCTTTTTGGAGAGCTGACTGGTATCATCAATTTATCAGCACATATCCTGAGCCTACCTCTCCACAGCACAGTGCAGATGCTTGGTAACTTAATAATAGCCATCTCAGAGCCAACGAGGGGGATGGAAAATACAGAAGCCATAGAGCCTGAAATGCTCAAGCCTACTCTCAGGCCTGGTTTTCACTTTGTAAATGCAGAAGAGATTGTCTGTGTGAAACATGGAGACAAAAAAATAAAAGCCATTCATATTCAAGATCTCGGGCCAAATGGAGAGAGATTTATAACATGTAAGCCTGTATTTTCTCATTCTTCTCAATTTCAAACTAAGTTCCTACTCAGGAAAAAGTATCTTTAAACACTACTAGAAAAACAACATCAATTACACTTCTCCATTCCTTACCCCTGTGCCAAATGTAGACAGCTTGCTTCTCGCACTCCTCTTTACACATCTGCTCCTATATGTGTCCTAAGGAAATGCCTGAACCTGACCCAGAAATGGCTAAGAACGAGTGCAGGAGCTCTCATTAGTACTCAGGTAATTTTATTTAGAGTAAGAAATCATTCACTGTAAGTGATTTTGGAGCTGTGTTCAAGCACTGGTTTTCACAAACAAAACTGAATAAAACCCTGTAGGCTGGAACGTATTCACACCTATTTAAAATCGCTCATCTTGTTGTTCTTTTGTTTTAATCATTTTAGCTGAGGTTCTACTGCAAAATGGAAACATCCCTGCCTGTTTGCATACGTTATCACTCTTTCCATTAACAGAGGAAATGTATTGCACTTCTATGTCCTACTAGCATTCAAGAATAACAGTATCAGGATGACTGAGCCAATTTAACAGCTTCCTGCTGCTATTCCATCTTTCAGGATGTATGCTGGATTTTTTACTCATTTAATCTCTGTTAATCCGTTGCACTCAGAAACCAAATCAAAACTGAGAACAACTAAAAAATACTTTAATGTCCCACATTCAGAGAACAAGGAGATACAATTCAGAGTCGGAAAAGCTTCTGAAGTCACAATGTCTTGTGGCTAAGTCGAGACTAAGAGGAGCTTTAAACTTCATTATTCTCATTCACATTGCCCAAAGAAATGCAGCTAGCTGGGTTTACAAACTGCCCAGTATGAACTATCAGTGTGAATATAACACACCTGAACACAGCGAAGAACCAGTTGAGGGCACCATTATCATATAAAGATGACTTAACTGTTGCTAAGGATTGTTTTTAACATCATAGAGTAAAATACAGTGAAAATGCAACTTATATAATACTGACATTTCCCTTAGAAATGTAGAGTCAAGATGAAAATTAATATAACCTTGCACAATCTTGTGCATACTGCATTGGACCTTGTAGTGTTGTATGTATGAAAAGGAAAAGTTCAGACTTTTTTCCTATACATTCAATATTAAGTTGCAACTGCGTTCCACTGTATTCCTCCAGTTTCTAAGGCTTGACAGGACCTTCTGATGTGAACCTATACATACTTTTGTCAGAAACCCTGCAACGCATCCAGAGAGAAACAGCACGAAATCAGACACAAGTTTTAAAGAGCAGAAAACAATTTAAGAAGAGATGTGTGTTCAAACTTGATCCACAGAGACAGCGTATCCACAAATTTGCTTCTGAGAATGCTTAACTTTACATAATACAGAAGACAGACGAGTTTTCCCCATTGCTATGTGTGCAAACTCCAACATGAAATGAATATGAGTTACTTCCACTTTATTTCTTAACAAACTGAATTTGACTCTCCATTGAGAGCAATGAACGAAAAGGAGTGAACACTCCATCCAGTATGGACTTCTAACGCTCTTGGATTACATCTAGAACAAAATTCACATCTCATTTTTCTTTTTTAAAAGGACACAAAAAATGTTGCTTAACACATGTAGGTACCCAACCTTTATGTTAATAGCATTTTCAAAAAACAAACAAAGTACATGTTCATGCAATTAGCTGCTTGTCGTAAAGTATGCATGGTTGCAGGCAATCCTTTAAACAAACTTATAGATAGAATTGAAGATAAATTTTAAACCAGTGATGTTTTCAGGCCATCTGCTGGTGTCCTTTAATTCATTCCATTGTGAACACAAACTATCATCAAACTCCTTTTCACTCCCTTATATGGCATTATTAGAGGATCTTACAATAGCTAACAAGTTTTAAATGTCATCAGTGTTCTCTTAAAACCAGAGATCTGCTTGGCAATGCCTCAGGAGGGAGACTGCTGCCACTGGCAGGGATAATCATTCAGAATAAAACCAATTCAATTCTATGTTTGTCTTTAAAGGAAGACGTAACTGGGAACCCAAAGAATTCAAAAGTACTTGTCACCATTTCCAAGACTGTTAATCATACAGCAAAATACAAGATATGGCATTTCTGAACTTCACACTGAAACTACCAGGTATTTTGGAAAGAAAAAAAACCTCCAAAGAAAAACAAACAAATAAGACTGTTAACAACACAATGCTTTAACCAATGCAGAAATCTTTTACCTTTGTAAATACTTAAGTATCAACCAAGTATCCCTTAGCTATATAGGTAAACTTAAGACTTCAAGATGTAACTACAAACATATTTAGGTCTTCTGATACAAGCAGTACATAGAAGTTCGACCCAAGTCCAAATCTACCTACAGGAGATGACTTTTCAGTAAGTTCTCAATCACAAAGACTTTTGATCCGTTAAACAATTCAAGGGATCCCACTGATTTTCTGGGTAATAATAATTTTAGTAATATTTTGGGGTCATTGTTCAGCAAACACAATGTCACCTTTGCCTCAAATATAAACAAACCCCCAAAATTCTCACATATTTTCTACATTGACATACATTATCTTTTGTGCTTTTTGATGGAGCTAGGGCTGCTCTTTTCCCTTAACCAACTAAACTGCCTCAGCATTTTCAGAGAAGCACTTCATCAATAGCTTTAATAAAAAAATGCAATGGTCATAGGTATGAAACCTTCATCTGCTACATAACAGCCTAGGTAATATTTAACAAAAATACATAACCCAATTTATTTCTAAAAATGAGCATGATGGAAAGAGTTGTTTTATTTCCTCATCGCCTGCATCTGAGGGGCAATAGCTGATTTCTGAATGTCTTATTTTTGAAAACAGAGCGCACTGGCGAGGCCAGTGCATCTCCCTGCACAAAAGCATGTCACAGCACTCTAGTAAATCATGCAGCATGCCTAACAACATACAGCTGCTGCCAAGAACCATCAGCAAGTCTGTGCAGAAGAGGTACGTCAGATGAAGTTTGGCTTTCCAGAGTCAAGGAGTATTAGTCACTTCAGACATGCAGATGTCCTCCTAGGTGAAGTTATACGCTGTAATACAAATCGGCCTAAAAGTACCTCCTAATAACAATGACAAAAGGGAGCACTTAAATGTTCCTCATGCATTTATTATAAATTATTGAAACAAAATAAAGCTGGCGGTCATTTTCTCCTTCATACACACTGAAACACTCAATTTTCAACCAACCGTGTACTGTAGGCACACTACCACAACCAACCTTTTTCTGTGCCAGTGTTTTATTTAAAATGACTTATTTTTCAGATAAACCAAAACAAAGAACTCTGTCTTAGCAACACGCATATTACAGCTAAGCAGACTTTTAGTCAGCTGACACTTACCAGCCATTTGCATACCCCAGAATTTATTGTGTATCCCAGAATTTATTTGCACGTCTCTAAAAAGTGTCACACAGCTGCGTTTATTTGAAAGGTAGTCCAAAAGATTTGCCCATGGTCACAAGGAAATCAGTGGCAGTTAAGGACAGAGCAAATCTCAAGAACGCTTGCTCAAGTAATTAAAAATACCCAGTTTATACACAGCATTACAAAATTTGGAATGTTGTACTGCCAGAGCTCTTTGATAAATTAAACTGTTATGAGGCAGGAAAAAGAAGTTTACGAAATAGCAAGACTGAGGTTTTAAAGATGATTTCAGATTTTTTGATAACAGTAGGAAATCACAAACCTTAAAAAAAAACAACAGGATTTTTTCATGTAAAAGCACCACTGCTAGAAACGTGACATTAAAAAAAAAAAAAAAAAAAAAGAGGTTCAGCACTAACATTGATTAGAAATGCAAAGATAAGCATTCCAAACAGACCATGCTGTCTTATCACTGTCTGGTTCAGCTACCAGCTGCACTAAAAGAGAACATTCTCATCTTATATTTGCCTTTAAGAGTGTGCTTATAAAACCTAAATTTTGGGCCAAAACAGCCCCCAAGTCCTGCTTATGTTGCCACCTTTAAAAAAAAAAAATTAACTGTCCAATTAAGTCTGTATCACAAAAATTGAAACAGATAAAGGATGTGTAGGGTTTTTTTTATTTTTTTTTTGTATCTACATAAGGGATTACAGACCCTTTCATGTTACCAAATGGGAAGTTTTCCTACTGTACGTATTGTATAAAGTGACAGAGGGAAATGCCACTTCACTACCAAAAATAATCTGCTTCTCTTGCAGACATGGCAAGCCAGTTCATGGTCACTTCCACACAAACATAACCATAGGTAAACAAATAGCTCGAATTCAACACCAATGAGGAGTGTACATGTAAACAGGATCTTCTGAAACAAACCTAGCAAAAAAAAAAATACACACCCATAACATTATAACCTGGTTTTATGTCATGTCCAAAGCTGTATTTCTGATAGTTTTATCTTGGTCTTGATACTGCACAAATTGGGAAAAAAACAACAACAACAAACCTGAAACGCGGTGTTTGGATGTCTGATTTCTAGTGTCATGAATTCACCATAGCTGGAATTCATTATAAGTAACAGTAAAATGTTAGTAGAAAATATCAAAGCTTCCTTAATATTTCATTATGTTTCCCATTTAGAAAGGATTAGTGCCAAAATGGTGTCCTGGAACTGCGTCTGTGTTAACTTCACATAAAAACCCACCACTTTTACAACCATATTTCAATTTAATTATTGTACACAGGTTAACAAAAATGTATCACAAGTGAAACTAAACATTGGATTTAACAAAAACAATATTCAGAATGGTACAACACGTGTTCTTTTTCTCCAGGAAGTAATATTACAAGCGTTCATCTTAAGGACAATTTAGCCACACTATAGACAGAAGTTCTGTTAAAATGCAACTGTGGTCTACTAAGCCACTTATTTTAGCACTACAGAGTATCTGAAGTCAGAGTCCTACAGCCAAGGCTTAAAAATCATTAAAGATTCAAACCCAAAAATGTCTTACAGTCAAAATGACAGTATTTAAAAAAACAACCCCCCCAACAATTAATTAAAAGGCTGTTGTATATAGTTTTATCCTCTTCATAGCACTCTCTATTCATATAATTGCTCATATCATTGGTAATAGGGTCTGTATCTGGCTTGATCAGGGTGGTGTGGTCCAGGAAGAGGGGCCTGAGCAGGAGGCCCTTGCATTCTTGGAGGTGGAGGCGGCCCTCTTGGAGCTGGCCAAATCCCTGGACTCATTCCCCCTGGCTGTGTGAAAGGGGGACTAAGAGTTCCTTGATCTTCACTGAACTGTGGCAAAGAGTTAGGATTATAGTGATGGGGAGGGGGTGCATTTACATTTACGGGTGGGCCTCCATGCTGAGGAGGGGGAGGTCCTGGAGGAGGATGATTCATATATGGTGGCATCTGGGCAATTATATGTCCAGGTGGCGGGGTTATTGGAGGAGGAGCAGAGGTCATTGGTGGTGGAGGAGCTTGGCTATATACCATGTGAGGAGTACCTGCTGCCTGGGGAGGATGTTGCAGAGGATGGCTTATTGGTGGAGGAGGTGGTGGGGGTGGTGCATAATGTTGCTGTGGAGGCATAATATGATGAGGGTGTGTTACCACTGGTTGACCCTGATACTCAGGATGATGATGAGCAGGTGCTGGGGCTGGTGGAGGTGGTTCTCGAGCACCTGAATTCGAATCATCCTGAATAGGAACAGTTATTAAGTTGCTGTGTTTTCTCGTTGAAATGCGGAAGGTGTCCTGACTGACTGGGCGAGGTGGTGGTGGAGCCATTGACATCTCCGCAGGAGGTGCACGAATGTCTTCGTGTGGCTGGTTATAATGCTCGTGCGGCACATGCTGTAAAGGAGGTGGTGGCATCATGATGTGCTGCTTTGGCGGAATGTGGCTCATATGATGTTTCTCAGGTGGCATTATGAAACGCTCAGGAATTTCAGCAGGTGGTGGGGCAATAGGAGGATGAACAGGTTCAAGTGGAGGACGAGTAACAGGCTTTCCAGCTCTCATGTGACGGTGGTTGATGTGAGCTTGTAAGTCCCTCTGTGACAGGTAAGTTCTCTTGCACCCTTGAACAATGCTACACATGAAGAGAGACCCTCGTACACACTGCTCGATTCGCTGCACAGGTTCATTACAGCTGAATTAGAAGAGAATATTGGTTTATGTCATCACAAGAGAGCATAATCTGTAGGGGGGTTTTGTTTGTTTTTGTTAAAAGTCAACCGTTTTACCATAATTATCCAAATTAGAACCGACATCCCCCCCACACCACTGTAGCAATGAAAAACATTTTGTTGATTTTGAAGTTAAATAAAAATTTTTAAGTCTCCAAATACAACCATGAAATAACAAAAATGTCATGGGGTGGAAATTTAGACATAGCATCACCCTCTGTCACAAATTCCTTTGGTGTTTTAGTACTTATCAAGAGTCACACTGTAATTAAACAGCTTTTTGTTCCTTTTCAAACTACAACAATTGCAGGTTATCTACACAAACACTTAAACAGCAAGGTATACACTAATCTCTCACAATCTGTTAACTGGGGAATGTGAAACTATAATCAAGTGGTGCAGTAAAGAGTACTCTGCTACCTCTACTAAATGCACATAAATAAGAAACATATTAATACATTATCTGAAATAAGATATTTAATTTTCTCTCCTACGTTTCCTTTAATAACAAGTTTCAAGAGAACTTACCCTGGACACATCTTGTCTCCCTTTTTCTCATGTAGTATAGCACAGTCATAGCAGAAAACATGCTTGCAAGGTATCTAGAGAAAAAAATGGCTCTGTTAAGACAACATGTCATTCTGCAGCATACAATTCCTAAAAGTACTTAAGTACTCATAGGTATGAAGCAAACAGATATAATGTAGCAGTTAGCAGACTACACCATCTTTGAATAAAACAGTTCAAAAACAGATCGAGTTTGGGTTTTGGGAAGGCAATGGTTTTTTTTTGTTTTGTGTGTGTGTTTTTGCCCCCTTTTTTTTTTTTTATTTTATTTTTATTTTGTTTTAGGAGTTACCAAAAACATGTAGGCAAAAATTTAAATTTTGCAGCAATACTAACACTGAACCTTTACAGAAGCTGTACATGCAATCTAATTACACTTGCCTTATCTGCAGGCAAGTAACGTTTTAGAAGCATTAGCAGTCACCAAGTCAGAGCCCTAAGTCTGTTACATCACACTCAGAAATCTAAATCTCAGGGATTTTGCTACACTAATTTTAAAGGACATAAGTGTTTTCTAACTTTGTTGCAAATCATCCATTGACATAAAAAGATTATTTTTAAAGCTAAGCGGTGCAACGCTGAAAACCACTGAACTTGAAAGACTTTTGTTGGTATTTTGTTTTTTTTTGTGTTTTAAAGCTTTTCATTTTAACACGTTGAAGCTTACTTTATTAAATCAAGGGGCAAAGTAAACTCAGCCAGTCACACAGAACAAAACATTTTGTCAGTTAAGGCCCTGGTTCCATCCCAAAATTCTTCAGCTGTTTACTCAGAGGTCTGATGATATCAGCAACCTCTAGACGCTTTCCAGTGACACTGTAATACCTAGTGTTACCTAAAGGGAAACCATGGCTGCCTCTTCCATTGGTAATTTCACTCACCATGCGTCCATACATTTTGATGGGCAATCCACACTTATCACAGAAATGGACAGGTGTATCATCCTTCTCCCCCAGCAAGTTTATCTGGTAGAATAGAGAAAGGGGTGGGGGGGGGGGAAAAAAAAAAAAAAAAAAATCACTAAAGCTTCTTATTTCAGCCATCATCAACCCACGCATTACTTCCGAATTCATCAAGAATGAAACAAGAACACCACAAATATGAGAAAGCAGAGAATATATTTGCAGTAAGGGAAGCACTTTTATTTTAAAAAGTATTCACAAAGATCTATGATTTTCCATCCATAACTCTACCTTATAGTCCCAAAAAATGGGTCCAGGGAATCTCCTTTGATTTCCAAACATTTCACCTCCTTTGCATTCATACCGCTCCTCTTCATTATAATCAAATTCTTCTGTGGAAAGAAGAAAGAGGAGAAGAAAGACACAACCCAACTACAACACTTCCCTAATTGACACCAGCTGCTATTAAGTGCATGCATCACTGCACACTGAAATCATCGAGAAATGCCGAAACATTCCCAGTCTGCTGGGCCCATTCTGCAGAAAGGTACAATCAAAATAGTAAGAATTTGTTTGGGGAATTGACATCATTTATTCTTTGTAGCACAACAGAACCTGGAAATTTGAAACTTGCTTTGCAGTTACACAGAACCTTGGACTCTAGGTCTCCAACACTGACTGAAGTCTTGAACAACGTTGCAGGATAATACGCTTCCTTACAACAGGGCTAGTATTTATAGTAATTTACCTTCATCACCAGCTTGTGTCTTTGAAGGCATCCTGTTCATATTTCTTGGAGTCCGAGGTGCAGGTTTGGTTTTATTGGTCTGTTTTGAGATTAGCTTTATAGGGATTCTTCTACGAACATCAAGACCACCCAATGATCCTGAACTATTTGTTCCTTGCAAATCATTGTCTATGAAAGAAAAAAAAAAGTTTGTCATTTTTCAATTATTAGATAGCTTCTGAACAGGCTAAATGTTAACAGTTCTAAGAAAAGTAACTTTTAAAGCCTGTTTATACAACATATCAAAGATTAATAAATAGAAAATAAATAGCCACATATAATTTCTTCTAGAATTTGGGTCACAAAATTGTTTTCAAAACAACTATGATTTTAGGAAATCTACCTCTAGAGATAGTTATTTTAAAAAGCTAGTCTGTCATTTCTCCATAGCAAGAAAAAAGAAGGTTAACTAACTGTATAGCTCCTACCACAGCATGAATAGTGCTGAAGAGTCAATTCTTTGTATGACCTTGACAGCACAGAATTTCTTATGAGAGAACGTTTTTACAATTTATGTAAATTGTTTACTGAACAAGTTGGAAGGCAACTAGTTTTCATATTAACTCACAGCACCTTGACATATCCCTTAGAATTTTAGCATAAAGAATCACGAAAATATTGGTGCTTAGAGTATGCAGTAGTATCCTCGCTCAACTCAAATTGACTGTTCCCCACTACAGAATTCTCTTTAAACAGATTTAAAACTGAGTACCAGGGCAAAGGAAGCCAGAAATTGTCTGACAGATGCGTAAGTACACGCAGGCTCTAAGAGATAACCTGGAGGGGGTAGTGCAACAAGCAGCACCAAAGAAGGGGGTACAGCTCGCCTACTTCCCCAACTTTCAATAAGTCTACCTTAATCCACCATACAGCATCTCATTTATACAAAACTAGAATTGTATCCTTCACAAATCTACCCAGCTCACTTTCATTTGAATTGAAAACGCCATTTTGTCAATATGTGTTCCCACCAGTCCTTTGCAACAGAGTCAAACTTCTATAAAAACTATTATTAGACTCATATTCAGAAGTCTTAATGCCATAATGAACCCAGCAGCTAAATTTACATTTTGAAACAAAGTCTACAGAGAACTTCATTTGTAAGTCTCTTGCACATGCCGGCATTTTCAGGGATTTGGTTTGGGTGTTTGTATTTATAGCTTTCAGATTCAAGTCCTGTCCATGTTTTTAATTGGAAAAGACATAAATTTTTAACATTGTTGTCATCTCTGGTCTACCATGAGAGGACTTCACATCAGAAGCTGGAAACGTTGCAAAGGAGGGGACGTGCTCAGCCCCAAAGCATTTGCCACAAGCAAAAGATTGTCTATGAAAGACAAGAGGTGGCAGATCACACAGATCCCACATCAGAGGTGGCACTACAGCCCCGGAACGATCCCTGAGGCGCCACAGGATTACAGCCCTGTAGCATCCAGAACGAAATCTGGGCCCATCAGTGCACTCTGCACAATGCCTGACATGAATTACCGTTCCTCAAAGCTTAACTTCCCCATGCAATACAACAAGTTGAAGGAAAAACAAGAAAAAAAAGGGAAAAAGGGGACTTGCCCTAAATTACTCAGCAGCTAATGACAAAATTAGGAACTGCAACAGTTTCAAATTAGGACTTTGCCCTGACAGTCACTTCACCTCAGCATCAAGAGCCCCCAGTTTTCTCTGACAAATAAGCTTATTTATTTCTCTTAGCACTGATTCACTCTCAAAGGCAATACAGAAACCAGCAAAGATGACAAAGCCTGCTTTTACTTCTGCTCATCTGCTTTTGTCAGGCTGTCCTGTTGGCTGAACAGGTGACCCAGCACTCAAACAACTCGGATACCTGGCTTCCACAGAGACAGACTACACATCAGAGGCAACAATGCTAAAGCTGTCTGTTTTCCACTTGCTGGGAAGCTCTGTTTTTTACTAGATTACACAAAAAGACTACACTACAGACTAAGAAAGTCCCTGCAGACCCCAATCCATTTGCAAATATGGATGACTAAAACAAATTTTGAAACAAAACTTTGTATACTGTGCACTCCGCTGAACTGCTAACAGGAAGCAGGTAAGTTCTGACACTCCCCGAGACCTTTGCAAGCTAGGAATACTTACGTGACTTAGATGCTCACCAAACCAAACAAGCAAGTTTTAGTCATTCATATTTACAGAAGGGTAATAGATTCCAGTCTGCGTATGCAAACCCAGCAGGATTAAGTCCCCCCCGCCCGCCCCCCAAAAAAAGTACCAAAATCGTTTAACTACTTAGAGGAAATAAAACAGAAGTGATGTGTCTTCCCTGGCCGTCACCATCATGAGCTTTTCTTTAGTTTTATTTTTGTATTTCAGGGTTTCTTAAAATTCATAAATAGAGCTCAAAAACTACACCTTATACATATAAACATATAATACGGTCTTTCCTAAAGAAAAAATAAAACATAATAAACAAAAAACCCCCGCATCCATTCATCAAGTCATGCCAGCACAGCAAGCAGCGGAACATCGAAGCCACAAAACCAAACCTAAGCGCGGCGCTAGGAAGCCTCCTC